>CAJDSM010022443.1:3173-15628 GCA_903981925.1 Ostrea lurida
TATTGATGCTTGAATATTTCTTACGTCATAATAACTTTGCACTTAACGACTTGTTAATTAACATACTTTTGCCATGTGATTTCCGTCTTGGGGTCAAAATGTACAAACTCTTTTCTGATTAAGATTCCTTTTCCACGAATTCCGCATCATTATAGTGAGAAAATAAACTGTAATGAACTTACGTACAAGCTTAAAAAGGTGGAGTGAATATTCTGCATCGAATTGACATGGAACAGGCAGGCGATCCAGCTGCATTGGATATTGATATCTATGTAATGTACATGTGTGAAATATTATAGCCGAAGATAACTAATTTTAAGGATTTATTTTGACAATAACATGAGTATAAACCGCCAGATGTCGCCTTGTTCTGATTATCAGAAAGTAAAACGTGATTTTCCTGTACATAGATGCATGTATCCGTGCGGAGGTGATTCTTCAGTGTGCAATTTTTCACGAGCAAGTTACATAATTTTCGCATTTTAAATTAACTTCCTCAGAAACTAGGTCTTTTTTCAGGAGATTGAGTAATTTTATGTCCAAAGAAGCCCTACTCAAAATTTATAAAACCATAGTTTTTTCCTCATTTTAACTATTGTTGCACGGGATGCCATGATGCCAAGAACAAGACACATATCATTAGGATTTTAAATTACAAAAGAGATCAGCAAGGATCCTTTTAGACATCAGAGTACCTCAGTCAGTGTCAACTTTTACCATGTTATCAATCTTGAGATTTTATGCCCATGCCAGACTATTTTATATATCGGAAAATTATTCTTGTGTTTAAAGTTTTTTTTTTATCTAATTATATGCATGCGGATCTTCCCTAAGCTGGGGGATGTGTTGCGAACAATATGAAGGGAACTTATACTGCCTCACTAGTGAGCTAGCTTTTCTGACAATATGGTAGAGTGTTTCTCTTGATCACGCAAGTTAAGCAACGGCGAGCGTGGTCAGCACCTGGATGGATGACCGCTATACGCATAGCATATCGTGAAAATACATTAGGGCCCCTGCTTATCAAACTATATGCGATATGTCAAACCTAGTCTACTTACGTGCGCTTTTAATGCTGTATCATCTGAAAATGATAATGACAATTGGTGAAGCCAGGGTCATATCAGAAGGAATCAGGTGAAGCCAGGGTCAGATCAGAAGGAAACAATGACTCCTGGGCACGCCAGAAGTGTGATCGAGAACCAAGAAGTAGTAACCATCTCCTGTTGACTGGTCACACCCGCCATGAACCTATATCTTAATGAAGTACAATTAAAACTTAGTTCTAAAAATGTGAATAAAAAGCGTTCCCGTAGATTATTAAACAATATTAAATACACGAGGATGTTTTAAATTTAGAACTTTTAAAACAAAACAAACTGTTTTCTAGTTGAGGAGTTAGAAATTTCTTAATTTTCACTCAAAAATAGGGAATTCTGAAGCCAGAGATTTTAGCGAGTAATGAACTGAATTGTACTTTTGAGATGAAACCCCAAGACCACATATTTTCAAAATCTGAACGTTGGGTAGCTGTGAATTTATAAATTCATAATTCCTTTAATGCTCACCGTGAACATGTATTTTGTTTTTGATAGATTCAAAATAATTTGGTTCTGTGAATACAATTTAACTTCACAAACACGTATGTCATTCTGAAGTAAATTCTTAATTAACGGTATATTTCTGACATAGGAATGTAAAGTTCCATCAACTGACATCATTCATCAAGTCGTCTATTTGTACATAATTGAGGAACCGCATCACAAGTGGTCTAGCTTTTCTAATGGAACCTAAGGTAATTCGTTTTAAAGAAAAATGATTTCTGAATCCTTCATACGTTGTCCTAGATTTCGAACCCTTTCGTTTATACACCGTGTCCATGTTGATCAAAGAAAGATGATGGCAGATAACACAATCTATTTGAGTGCGGGCCCCATCGCTATATTTCTGAATTATCGATCTTATTTAGTGGGGCCACTCGCTAAAATTTCTAAATTACACATTCTGTATTTTAGTGGCGGCCCATCGCTTTTTTCTCTCGAATTACCCATGATATATGTTTGGCCCATTCGCTAAATTTCTGAATACCATTTTATTTTAGTGCGCACATCGGTTACATTTCTGAATTACCATTTATTTTAGTGGGGCCCATCGCTAAATTTCTAAATTACCATTTATTTTAGTGCGGCCCATCGCTATTTTTCTGAATTTTATAGAGGGCCATCGCTATATTTCTCTGACTTTTTATGTAGGCGAAATTGGAACACGGGATGTGCCTGCGAATGTCTGTGGACGCCACAATTCTATTTCTGGGCAGTAACGAGGGTTGGTACTTTAGCACCACTGTAGATTGCACGGACTTCATCAAACCCATGAGATGATTGTGCACCATGTGATGGCAATTTAATTTCCTCACAGCGTTCAAGATGAGGATTTGCTGTTGCTGCCACAAGTAAATGGAAAAGGACTGCTGTGATTGAACAATGAGTGGGTTAAGGTTTGGGAATTTATGGCAGGGACTCCATAGTTCCATCTCATCATCAAGTTCATTTGGAGAAAATACGATAGATGGTAATGGTAGCAATTGTGAGGGAATGGATTCCTGGTACACGAAGATCGACAGGTTATGAGACATCAGAATCCTAGCAAAGAAATTAACAGAACTCGTTCCTAACAGCAACGAACTCAACTCGGTTCCGATACATGCAACAAAAGAGGCAACAGAAACTCGTTCCTAACAACAACATAAGTCGAGGCTGATAATACCAATAAGGATCATTTTTGATAGCAAGCAGATATAGGACATCGTGTTTGAAAATTATAATTAACGATTGGAATATGAAAGACTTAAACAAAACGTAAATACTATAAACTATAATTTTAAAGAGATAACAGGTCGAATTTATACGAACGACTTGATGATGGGAAGTAATTACGTACGCGTGTTGTTTTAAAATAGTTGTAAGTCAAGAACAAGCATATTACGTCCTCGGTCGTAATTGTAGTCGTTAATCTGTAATCAAGGTTGATGTTATAAAAATTCAGTTCCCTGGGCACTTATACTACCTGGATAGATAGGAATATAATTTTCATGTCCCTATAAAGATCTAACTCGATTATAATCATCGTCCAAAGGGTATAGTGAATACTTTTAATTAATATTCTTTTGTACATCCTTTCATTTTTCGAGGCCCTGAAGACATCTACAATTTTAAGACCTAATATTAAATGTCACCATAGATTGGACACGTGTATAGCCATGGGAGAAAAGACGAGCCGTCAAATCCACGCCGTAATATAAGTGGTGTTACATCCATTTATACACCTTTCAATACAGAGACAGGTACGATATAAATGAAAGTCATTTATCCCCGTGCGACCCAGTGGACAGTCGTTGTGAGAGTAGTTACCTGCATCAATTAATTCAATACGTATTGCACTGATACGAAAAAGGTCCTTCACGAAAATCACCAACGCTTCCCACGCTTCCGGAAGTGCTTTTATTTCGATTTGTATTTGGTTGGTTCATAAAAGAACACCTGCACCTGGCAATTATTTTTTGTCCCTATCTTAAGAAATGACGAATTAAATTTTTCATACGCATAGCCGTTGACACCATGATCAAACAGGTCAAAGTCACAAGACCATGCACCATTGCATCAAACGAAAGATCTTACTGTAAAGAATGTATATATCAAATACACAAGTCCACTCTTATATCCATGTAGTTCAAGAGATATTTAAATAGATTTTTCCAATATTAAATTAATGTCAGCATATGTAAAACTTTAGTCCTCTATTGTGGCCCACCCAAACCCCGGGAGTCATGATTTTAACAAACGTACATCTACTCTATGTCAGGAAGCTTTCATGTAAATTTTAAATTTACTGGCCCAATACTATTGGTTCTTGAGAAGATGTTTAAATGACCTAACCCGATTTTCGCCTTTTTGTATTATCTCCCTCTGAAGGGGGAATGCCCTTTCATTTGAACAAACTTGAATCCCCTTCATCCAAGGATGAGTTGTACTAAGTTTGGTTGAAAATTTACCCAGTGGCTCTGGAATAGTTTTAGATTTTCCTTTATATATATCAGCATGGAAACCTTTGATCCCATCTTATGGCCTCATCTTACCCACGTAGGCCATGATCTGAACAAATCTATACCAGGAAGCTTTCAGGTAAATCTCCACTCTTATGGCCCAGTGGTTCCTGAGAAGATTTTTTGATATTTTCATGATCTGAAAAAAAAACCAACTTTATTCCACATCAGGAAAATTTCAGGTAGATATCCACTGTTTTAATCTAATGGATTTTTTTTTTTAGATATTTTCCCTATATATTCACATGTAAAACTTTGATCCCCCTTGCCCCACCCTATCCCCGGGGGTCATGATTTGAATAAACTTGAATATCCACTATGTCTTTATTTAAATTTCAGATTTTCTGGCCCAGTGGTTCTTGAGAAGGTTATATCTCCCATTTGATGAGGTCCTGATCCTTCATTTGTACAAAATAAAATTTCCTTTACCCAAGAATGATTTGTACCACGGTTGGTTGAATTTCGCCCAGTGGTTCTGGAGAAGAAGTCGAAAATGTGAAAAGTTTGCAGACGGACGACGGACAACCGGTGATCAGGAAAGCTCATTGAACCTTCTGTTCAGGTAAGCTAAAATTTCAACTTCATCAAGAAAATCCATGATAATATGAAAAAACAATGCTTCACGACAGCATACTTTTCATGAAGCCCCAACACATAATGCACTTCACGAAGAATGCTGGCATAAAGTGTCACAGTTCATGCCTCCTTGTAATTTTGAAAATGAATCCATTTCTGAAATGTACTCACAAATTCAAATATATCTTTTTGTGGACGCTCTATCTTGCTCATTACCTAACTCAGTAGAAGTATGCATCATAATCTCTTTACAAATGATATCATCAACAATTCAGAATTCAGCAGTGTGTGTGTGTGTGTGGGGGGGGGGGGGTATATGTAGTGGGGTGTAAATTGCAGTTTGTACAAGGATACCTTACGAGTGTGGCAGTATTTGATCATGTAAATAAGATTTTATCTTTTAGAAGAAAGAGTATTTCATGGACTGAAAAGCAGTCAGACGGATGATCCCCCCCCCCCCCCCCCACTAAATAATGTAATGTGAAATTGCTGTGCTGAACAAATCTTATAATAATACGTTATGTTTCTGATCTAATGCTGAAACATCGAGTGTTCTATCTTTATGAAATAGACATGAATCGGTGTATAAAATTGCTTTATTGATGTTTTTTGACATATGCCCGTCTCAAGAGAACATCAAGATCTCTCAGTTCCGCTTCCGTCCGCACAGGCAGAAATCCGTAATGATCATACACTCGCTGACACTCTTTATCAATAAGCTGAACGTCAGAGAACTCCATTTTACGACGCCATTTTTGCACGTGTTCAGAAGAGTTTGCGCGCTTGCTACAAATGGCGCAGCTGTCCCTGCCATTACTAGTAATACTGGTGATATAGTCACGAACCACCGGGCTGAAGTTCATACCGGTAAAGTCATACAGTGATTTAGAAGTTTGTATGGGACTGGACGCCAGGTCCTCATAGTACAAACGCATAACGCGTCCCGGATACCGGGTACGGTATAGCTCCGAGTAATAGAAGTCACTCTCCATTGCACTGCACTTCTGCTTGGCAAATCCTCTGTTATATTTCGTAGTATTTGCCAAGGAATCTGAAAGAAGAAGTGCTTGAGATTAATAATTGTAAAGTTAGCATCTGAAAGTATTCTAAAATTAAGTAGACTGAATTTTTTTCTATGGAATTCACCAAGGCTTTGTAAATGAGCTTTCTTCATCCGAAATTCTTTCAAGTTTGAGAAAGTAAATGAGTAAGTAAGTATGTAAGTACGTACAATGTACGTACAGGTCGGTAGGTCGGTTGGTAGGTACATGTATGTAGGTATATACTTCAATATTATCCAGACTTACTTTTGCAAACGTATGCGAAATATATATGATAATTGAGTCAACTTTGAACGTCTTACCGTCGTGATTCAAAATTAATTTGATCAATCATTCTCACCTTTGATACTGTTCAAATTTATCATATAATTAATTAATCGGTTATAGTGTTAGAAGCGATGTATATAGTACATGTGTAATGATAATGACATTTTGATGCGTTTTTAACATTGTGTGAATACAATTACTTATTCTGTATAGACCTGTATAGAACATTGGCATTTAAGGAGGACAGATGGATTACACCTGTCAAATTTCTTGACATGCTTTTTGAAAGTTCCTAAAAACAGCCATGCATCACGTATTCGCTACTCTAGCACAGGTAAAACATTTACCTTTGATTCTCATACAACAATGTCAAGACCGTGATCAGAGATGAGATTCAATTGCGCAAAGATCAAAAGAATTTCATCAGACAGATGACGATTTGTTGAAAAAGATTAATTGGTTTGCGGTGTTATTTCCATAATTACCTTTAAATGATCGTGCGTTTACGGTTTTAGGGAACTTTTTGTGTCAAATGGAAGTGAAGGTTTGTTTTAAATACAAAGAATAAGTACCTTTAACGGAAATGTGTTAATATTTTGATGTACGTATATACTTCTCCTGCAATGTTTAGATTCTGAAAAGTTTAAAAGCGTTATGAATGATCACATTATCTGGATACCATAAGAAGTAATCGATAAATCCATACTTTAATTCCGACAATTTGAAATTTTCCCATCCGCCCGGAGAGACGGCTCTGTTGCAAACAGAGAGGAGAGACGATGGTACATATCTGAATTGTTGTTTTTTTTCAATGACCTAACTTCAAGATTTCTGTTCTTTTATTTTTTTTTTTCCTTTTGCTTCATTGCACACCACGAAAGTGATAGTTGCGCATTAATTACAGTTCTAGCAAACAGTGGTCATTTGTTTGATGTTAGTATTTTGCTATTTCATTTGAGACAGGAAATCACGTGGTAGAGCAAAGATTATATTGTGGTCACTATACAGGTTGCTAAATCACTGCTTTTGATCTCAAAATGTTATAATACTTCTCCAAAGTAAGTGGTGATTATGCACAGTATCAGTAAAATGTGGAAATAACCTCGGCTTTGGTTTTTGTAGTAATGCTTAGAAATTCGTAAAACTACATTTTGAAATAGTCGAAATCATCCAATGTCCACAGTCAATAGAGATTATTCTCGTTCATTAATTAAGGAAGGATATATTAATTAGAATGAAGTATTAAATTAAAAAAAAAAATCGCATATTGTCGATCACTGTAACGCTTGAGCAATGGATGAAATGTGTGTTTTACTCAAAAATGAAATATTTAGAGAGATTGTTTACACATACCTATTGAATTAACCTGAGCCCTTGGGTCCCGCACTAGATGAATTAGCTTTAGATCCGGGTATCTCTTCAGAAAGACCTCAGCGTAAAGCATAGGGACCCTAATTGTCTTAATGGCCCGGAACTTGGATTTTTGGCACACTTCCTTTAATTCCACTCCACAGAGTTGAGCTGACAGTCTTTTGTTGATCCTTTGTCCCGTTTTATTCACATAACACTGAATGAAGCGATTGGTCTTATTTCCAAATGTCTGAAATCCGTGAACTAATGTCCCAAAGTCAAGGGTAGATAAATCACAGTCAAAGTAAGAATTGAGGATTGTGAAGGCACGGTTGTAGAATTGTGGTCTTTCGATATTTCTGTAAATAACCAGAATAAGAATTTTAGAGGACAGTTTGTTGGGAGCATCCATAGATATATGATACAAAAAGATGACTGAATATTGGCCTAAAGGAACTGTATCAGATGGAAGCGGCCTTGGAAGGTTATGAATATGTTGCATTTGTCAACTATGTGTGTAAAAATACGTGCTGTATAGGAATCCCGGCAATATTAAAATTAGAATGTAAATATAGAACATAGAATTCATTTTTCAAAATATGGAAAATTTTGTGAAGATATCAATTGCAAAAAAGTATGAATACTTCTTGGTACTATCGAATTAAAATCATATGAATATTTCAAAACTATGATATTATTAGGAAATGGTTCTTATGCAAAATGTCGATGATTTGCTGTCTACATTTAAACAAAAATGATTAAAATGAAAATGGCAAGCGACATCCATAACATACTTGTACATCAATCCAAAACAAGCGCCGTACATGTACAAGTATATCTTTCACTATATATTTAAAATGAGTAAATGACGATTGTAAGTTGTGAAATACTACCCACACAAAATTGCCATTCAGCATTTGAACTTTCCCCAGTTTTTTCCCCATCTTCTCCGTGAAATGTAAGGGTTCGTACACATAGAAAGAGTCCGGGTCTTGTTGTAGGATATCTCCCGTCAGAGAGGACCCGCTCCGTATGTACGCTATTATCAGTATCTGGACGACCTTGTTATCATCCACGGATTCTGCTTTCAGAGTTTGGGGTGTATGCCTCGTACTGCTCGTGACAGTAGAAGCCATGTTTGCCGAAGCTGGAAGTTTTGGATTTCTCGTTGATAGTGTTTTGTTTAGTCTATAAAAGATACTGCCATCCATATTGATGGCGACCACCCTGGTGACCTTCGATGGTTGGACAGAAGAGATTCCACGTATGACGTAGGAGTCCAGTCGCCGCCCTTCTCGTATAAAGGCCCTTTCCTGAACTGTGAAATAAAAGCGTTCATTGTAAATTGTGAAACATGCTTACTCTCAAACGCTATCAAGACGTCGTATTCATGCAACAAAACGCTTAAAAGACTTTTGTGTTGCAAAACTCGCATACTACCCATAATTATTTGCTCTGGTTTTGCATGCGGAACAACCTCTGGCGGAAGTTTGCAAATCACTCTGAAGTATATCCATGCACTTATCATGCATGAAAGTGAATACAGAATTGCACGCACCTGGGCACATGGAATGGATTATTCCACCCAGCTAGTGCTTTACAACGCACGCACACACAAATGACGAATGACAAGAACAATATGAAATTGTCAATGTTCAGGACAATTTATCCCTTCTTCAGAACAATAGAATATTTACACAAAAGAAAACGCAGTAAATGGAAAAAAAATTGCAAGATAGTCCTAAAACTGAACTACAATATAAATATTCTATCATCCTGAAGAAGGGACAAGACGTGCCGAAAAATTAACAGTTACATATTGCTCGTGTCTTTGATCATATTTATTGCTTTATATGATTTCGTACAATGTACCAACATTCAGATCCAACTTATTGGATGTTGAGTGTTGTTATTTTAGTGTTCTTCTCTCTCTCTCTTCTCTCTCTCTCTCTCTCTCTCTTCTCTCTCCTTCTCTTCTCTCTCTCTCTCTCCCTCTCTCTCTCTCTCTCTCTCTCTCTCTCTCTCTCTCTCTCTCTCTGTTGCAAAAGTTTAACATGTTCCTAAAACCATCGGACACGTGTATCTGTTTCGTTTTAAGATCACCCCCGCAATACCAGTATACCTGCAATTAACACAATAACAAAACGAATATAAACTGGAGTTTAATACGACTTTATACTCTTCTGTCATTGTGAAATATGGGTTTATGATTTACTTCTCACCTGCAAATAGTGATAGATACAGGTGCACGGTGGCGATGATCAGGCCTAATGTGAGGACCACGCGCCTCCATCGCTTCTTTATCATCTGCAAGACATAATGATGAATTGGGTCACCTTTAGTAACATTTCTTAAAAGTGAAAAATGACAAGCACTTAACGGTGTTCCTTGTATAACACCAAAACATTTCAGAAATTAATGGCCAGGATAATTACAAATATATGGTTAATGGACATGGAAAAATCATTAAATGTCTATTCATGCGTAAACTTCTAGACCGAATGAATCAAAAGTTTCCTTCTTACCACAATATTTAATGTGATATCTAATGTCATCGGGTTTTCTCCATTTGAATATATTATCAATTAAATATGTATATTTATTTGTCTGCGGATAGTTCCTTTGATTTAAAAGCCATGTCAGATCTTCATAGATTATGGATTATAAAAATAACTATAAGGAAAACGATTGGCAGCTGTCTGGGTCCAACATAAGATAAAAGAACAAAGCTAATTGATACATTACATTCATTAACAGAGAAATTCTGTACAACGATGGTTTTATTATTATTATTTAATGCGGCTTTTACGTGCCGTGTCAGTCGTGTTCTTACGGGCGTACTAGCAAATCTAAAAATTGATTATCAAATACAATGCAAATATTGTTTTAAAATTAATCAAATTTTATGAAAATACTTCACTTCAGAGGGAGGAAAAGAGGATATAAAAATCACTATTTGCTTCGCACTTATACAATGCTTAAAAGACTGATTATCTATAGCATTTAAAAAAACAATTACTATGTGGAAAATTGTAATTGCTATTTCTAGCTTTTAGTTTACATATTGATATCATTTACTAAACAATTCACATCATATTTTGAAAAAATTAACTAGCAAATTATACGTACCGAAATGTCAACCATCTCGCCTAACTTTTATAATCGACAATTAAACAGTAAATGGCATTTCTCAAAAAAATCGAGAAAACGCATAAATCCATACTAGTGACATTTCCCTCACAAATTCAGTCAAAGTTTGCATTCAAACACACTAAATTCCAAAAGATGACGATCGACTTTCCTCATTTCGGATTTCGTAAAAAGAATTCTCCCACCGTAAAAAGTGTCCTACAGATAAATCAGGTATAAAAGCATCATTTACAGAAAAGGAACACCATCTCGCTGTCAATGTTCCATCCACTTAACACAGCGAGGAGCTACAAGGGCTAATTTAACCTTTGTGACCCCAAATATGACAGGTGTGAAAGAAATTCATACACAATCCAAAGGATTTCAGTTATATATAACACATAGTCACCTAGTGTTAATGATGCATACAGTGGGGGTCCACAGATTAATCTTTTTTTAGGACTTGAGATACAGATAGTTAAGGAACTAAATGTTTGCATACCTTTATACAAAATTAATTACATTTCCGTGAACAGCCAAATATGTCATTGCCTCTTTTAAAAACATTATTAGGACTAAGATTCACAAGATATAATGCTCTAAAACCTCGTTTAGAATCGTTAGTAAATACGAGCATTTGATATGGATATGCACTTACTCTGTTTGTCCAGAAATCTGCATATATTGACTCATATCGTATAATATTCTCACTTTTGTTCCAGAATCTCTAGGAGTTTTTTAATAACTTAATTCCTTATTAAGCCATCTAAATAGATTCTATATCAAAATTTTGTAATCAGTGCAATAGTGAAGAAGAAACCACACCAAAGGAATGGATATGGACGAAACAGTGATTTTACCAAAAAAACGAACCACCAATCGACATTATGTTCAAACCTTTATCTTGCTTTTGACCGATTAACCCACGAAGCAGTCTTAAGTAATAAAACAAATAATCCTGAAAATTAATAAACCATGAAACTTCATGCTAAGTTCAAAAGCACGACCTACGGAGTAACACTGGACACGATACCCTACTGAGCTATACTTCATGTGCGTACAAAGGTAATCGTGTACTCCTAATGTATTTTTCAACAGGAAATCTGCCATTATGATGGTACACGTACAAGTATGGTCAGGGAAGACAGATCCTTGTTAATAGTGGACATAACAGGGGGACAATATATTACAGGCTGCAGATCATTTTGAATATACAGTTGAACTTCGGTATCTCGAACTTGATATTTCGAATACCACGCCAATGTCGAACTAATATGGGGGTCCCAGCTACCTATTTTCTGAGTATTTTTAACAATCGATATCTCGAATCCATAGATATGTCAAACTTTTTTCTTGGTCCCATCGAGTTCGAGATAACGAGGTTCGACTGTACTTGGTTATAATTTCTGACCTCGGGCATGGCTATATTAAAGTATTCCGGATCCAGGATCCGGATTGCCACCGAAATATAATGGGGATTTCTTAACCAAGAATAATCTGTATAAACCAACTGACCATTTATTTATTTGCATGAATTTGCCTAAAGCAAATATAAATTGATGACTCTTGTTCGGAGGTTAACCCTTCTTTTTTGTAAAACGTAATCTTAGAGCTTTAAGTAAATTCTTCTTGATGGTCAAACATCAGCAATAAAAGACATGCATGTTCAAATTGACCTATATATTATAAAAATCCTACGACAAATCCATTATGATAAGAACTTGGTAATTAGAAAGTTGATTATCTCCGGTTGATGACACATACATAAACAACAAAACCGAAATAGCGCGGCCTCAGCGTGCTTTGATTGAACTGGATAAATTTGCTATGGCCGATTCTCAGATCGTCACAATAGTATTCTACATTTATCAGCATCTGCTATTATCAGTATCATCCCTTCCATTAAACCATCAGGGGGATAATTATCACTGTATATAAAGTGTATAATTCAAGGTATCACACCGGTAATT
>CAJDSM010022456.1:0-29664 GCA_903981925.1 Ostrea lurida
TCATGTTACGATTTAATGAATATGAACAAAGGCGGAAATTTCATTTCATAGTTTATAATAACCAAGCTATAAGTGGCATATTTACAGTACAGACTGTGTAACTAGGGATTCGCAAATCACTAAAAACTCTAGTGATTTCGTGAAATCTCTGGAAATGACACCTTCATTTTACACCATCTATTTACGTGCGATTCCTGACTGAGTTATTTAGTCTAACCACTTAATCACTCCAATTAAAGATCATATTCTTTGCAGATCACAAACAAAAACTGTTCTGCACTGTGCGTCAAAAAGTAGGTCAATACAGGTGAGGAAACCAGAAGCCAATTGTCATTCGACTAATTGACTCACTTAAAGCCCCCCAAACTTGATTTTAGTTTCAAATGATTAAAAAAATACAAAATGAAAACAGTACTTTGTAGCAGATATTACATATAAACCAAAGTTTGATTGATATTTGCACAGATTTTTGACATTTTGCCAAACTTGTGTACAGATTTTTCACTCAAATCACACCTTATAAAGGCATGGTGTACTATTTGTGCTTGAAAAATTATGCACATGTATGTCGGAGGGTCTCTTTTATTAATTAATAAGTAAATTCTTGCAAACATTAAGTGTTATCGCCCTTGAAAATCAAAGTACATTTGTACCAACTTAATTATGAAAATCACCAAACAGAGCAGTAATTAGGCTAATAATTTTAATAATCAGTCAGGAATCGCCACCTAGGTAAGATTGTGTAAAGATGAAGGTGTCATTTCTGTGATTCACGAAATCCCTAGAGTTTTTAGTGATTTCATGAAATCACTAGTGAAACAGTGATTTCACGAATTACCCGAAAGTCAGGATTTCCGAGAATCCTAGTTACCACAGTCTTACGAACACATGACAGGTTTAGGATTTATAAAATCCATACATCTATAATGCTCAACAAAAGATTGATGACAAGTTCAGTTCCTTTGTTACCTGGGGGATATCTTTCTGTGTTTACAGGGGCTATCTTTCAGTGTTTACCTGGGGCTATCTTTCTGTGTTTAACCTGGGCTATATTCCTGTTTTACCTGGGGGGGCTATCTTTCTGTTTTTACTGGGGCTATGTCTCCTCTGTACCTGGGGGGCGTATTATTCCTGTTTACCTGGGCGATTCTTTCGGTGTTTACCTTGGGGGCTATGTGTTCTGTGTTTACCTGGGGGCTATCTTTCTGTGTTACCTGGGGGCTATATTCTGCTTTACCTGGGGCATATTCTTTGTTACCTGGGGCTATCTTTCTGTTGTTTTACCTGGGGGATATCTATTCTGTGTTTACCTGGGGGCTATCTTTCGTGTGATTACCTGGCGGGCATCTTTCTGTTTTACCTGGGCGGCTATCTTTCTGTGTTTACCCTGGGGGCTATCTTTCTTATGTGTACCTGGGGGACTATCTTCTGTGTTTTACCTGGGGGCTATGTTCCTGTGTTACCTGGGCTATTTCCTGTGTCTTTACCTGGGGGCTATATTCCTTTGTTTACCTGGGGGCTATATTCCATGTGTTTTACCTGGGGGCTATGTGTCCTTTGTTTACCTGGGGCTGATGCTTTCCTGTGTTTACCTGGGGGCTATTTTCCATTTGTTTACCTGGGGGCTATATTCCTTTGTTTACCTTGGGGCTATATTCCTGGTTTTTAGCCTGGGGCTATATTCCTGTCTTTACCTGTGGGCTATGTCCTGTGTTTACCTGGGCTATGTCATTGTCCTTTCCTCTGCCGCTGGGACGCACTGTAACTCTGAGATGAGGTGCGCCGACTAGAATCCACTGCTGCGGCCTTTTCTGGTTCCCTCCTCGTATAGTTGCCCCACCTGAGATCTATAGCAACTGATTTCCTCAATCAACTCGCTCATCACCGGCCTATCACTTTTCGAGGCTCGATGGGGTTTTAACCAGTCTCTCGGTTTCTTACACTTCTTTCGAACATCTTCAAAATCATGAATCAAAAATAAAATATAAGATTGTGAAAAAGGCAACTTATGATGTAAGGTCGATCAAAAAAAAATTATTTCACTGGGATACAAGATTTTAGGGACCTATAAATAGCATGAAAGTTTGTGTGTAAGTGGATTTAAGAAAGGATCTTAATATTTTTTCGCTCTAGATCCAGGTATTACCGAATTTTGGACGGTAAAACTGCATCAATGCGCATTGATGCTAAAAGTTTTTACCGTCCAAATTTCGGTTGATACCTTGAATCAGCCGAAAAAATGTAAGGAGTCATTTCGTTATCATTAATTTCATATTACCCCGACAAAATAACTTCAATCAGACTTTAAATTGTTGGATTATTCTTGAACCCATGACCTCAAATAAAGCCTAGAACTGTTAAATCATCGCCGCAAAAGCAATGCACAGGTCCCAGTGATGAGGGTGAACACATGTCTATTAAGAAATAGAAAATAATTATGTCTTGGGAAGACAAATTATTTCGCCACCCCGATGTCCAGAAAACGCAGTTAGTTGAGAGTATAAAAGCGATTAATTGGGCCCATCGCATAAATAAACAAAAGAATTCCCCTTTTTTATTTTACAACAGTGTACTTAATTGATGACCGTTACACACATTTTGTCGTCTGCGTTGACTAAACGATGGTAAACATGCAGAAAATTCGCCCAAATGTGAACGATAATATATATGTGTCTAATCATTAAGGATTTTAGGAAATACCAGATGATCTAAACATGTTACCATGAAAATTCTGATAAGTTGAGCCTTTAGCATGATAAAATCTGAACATCGAGGTCCTCACAGGAGATAAAATACCACCGGCCTCGACTTGTGATTTTTGATTTCAGTGTCGATTAGCTGCAATAATGTTGCCCTCTCCGATTTTTTAATATTCTGACGTTCACGTTTACTGCACCATTACAGAGACCTACTGTTGTCCACCCCACTCCCCCCCCAATAAAGGGGTTGGGAAGAAAGTTTCAAAGAACAACCACATTTCTCATGAAAGAACAATAGTATTGCGCTCAAAGCCAGTCAAGACTGCCATTACTCACCGAGGCGAAAAATTAGTATTTATAATAACAAATTAATAGTAGGCCAACAATAATCACCGGATTTAATAAAAAACATTCTGCTTAACTTACACTAGAAACCCGGTGTCGATTCGTATATCTTGTGACGAAATTGACTGTGTGGGAAATTTACATGGTATCATTCAATACCAGGCCGGCTGAAAGGATGGTATAATCAAAATGAAAGGAAATTGGACAAATACGGAGGTAAGATTTTAATTTTACGCGCAGCAAATAGCTTTCAAACGTTCACAAGTGCTGCATGCGTTTCGTGGTAGCCATACCAAAAGGTGGTCCGTTAAAAAGTCCGGCTTTACGAAGTAGTTCATGGCAAAAAGTCATCCTATTTTTAAAAGGTGTAGCCAATGAGAATCGCCGCCAGGTAATCCACTGTAAAATAAAATTAAATATACTAATAGGTCATCCTGAGTTCATCAAACCCACCCCCCCCCCCCCCCAAGGTGCTTAGCAGGAGTTGTGAAGAACAAGTATTTTGCATAAAAAAACCTAAGTCCAAGGCCCTAACTCCTTTTAAAAAACATCGGTCAGCATTCCCCTTGCAATATGCACATCTCCACATTGTGACTTCTTCTGTACCAAGTTGCATCGAAATCCCCCAAGTCAAGGGTTTAGGAGGAGTTGCGAAGACAACAAAGGACAGATGGACAGACAGACGGAAGACAGCAGCATAGCATAATATGCCCGCTTTTTTATCCGGGCGTATAAAAATTATTTCTTTTGAGTTCATGCGATAATTCACTGAAAATATACACAGTTAGCCATGGTTTATGATAACATGCTTGGTTTAAAACAAGAAATGGAATATCTAACATCAATGAACCAAAAAACAAAAAATGTTTTGATTACAATCCTGGTGCAATCAACATTTGCTCTGCCAGGATCATAATCTTTCACCATCTTTCACCATTCCAAATACTGGCAACCGCTTTGTTTGAATACGAAACAAGGGAGTTAATAAAGGAGATTAACTTTTACATGTGAATATAATTTTATATACAATATTCTGTACTGAAATTATATGTACACCTTAAAGAGACACTAATTTAAGAAAAGGGTCACCTCCATTTTTATTTTTTTCCACATCTGCCCTATTTCTGGACAAATTTATCCATCACTTTAAAGTAGCAACAACAAAAAATACCCCAAAACACATGGGACAAATTTTATAAAAGGGGGGCACATTTTGTAAAGAAGTGAATTCAGTGTGTATTGCCTATTATATAAGAAATTAATCTTATATTTTTTCGGGTGATGCAGGTATCACCGAATATTAGACGGTAAAACTCATCAATGCGCGTAGCGCATTGATGAAAAGTTTTACCGTCTAAAATCTCGGTGATAACCTGCATATCACCCGAAAAAATATAAGATTTATTTCTTATCATTTAATTTTATATACCAACAACAAAATAATGTTCATTAGACTTTACTTGTTGTTCAGGTACGTGATCGAAAAATCACCTCAATTCTTAAAAGGTGTTTTAACCAATGAAAATCGGCGCTAGGTGATCACGTGAAATAAAATTAAATGATTAGAAAATGTACCAAAAATTTTCCTCCATGCAAATCAATACAATACCTGTGATATAGAGAGGCCCTGCACTTTGACAAAGTGATTGAGAAGTTTCTGGGCTGTGTCCTTGGAATGACTGGTTAATTCACTGATCGCTGTAACTTTAGTTCTCTCTTCCACCATAAACTGTTCCTCTGTTAAAGTTATCTATAAAAAAAAAAAAAAACTCTCTTTGAAATCCCTCATCCATAATACATTACAACATACAGTATCAAGCAATAAATTTTAATTTTTGCATTAATTAAGAAATTTTTACTTGGTATCTTTAAGCTTGAATGTCTGACTTTTTAATCCTTATATCCATTTACCAAGGTTCATTGCCCCTTGAAAACCAGGGCTTGGGTCTTTCCATTTAGGAAAAATATTCCAAAATATCTAATTTACAGTACATGTACATTAAAATTGCCATCAACTTTAAATTTGGTAAAATGACACAAAATGTGAGGAATTTTTATTCTCTCACATTATCACCAGTGTGAGACCGACTTACTCATGTCAGATAGCCATGTGAGATTTTTCTGTCTCACACTGCTGTGACGTCATTAATTGTGATGTCATTTATTTTCTATATACATTGTGAAAGCAAAATGTTTTTTACCGTTTCCAATAAATTTCAATTTGATATAGCTTTCTGGTGGACAGCCTTGGGTTTTTCTAGTTTACATTTACAGTGTAAACCATTTTCAGGTACACTCTATCTGCCTGTGTAATTAATTTTTTCACCGAAGTTCACATGAGGATTTTGATAATTTTGAATTTTCAAAAAGATGCTATAAATTGAGAGTAAAATGTGAGAAAAATGATCCTTCATTATTTACTCGTGTGGGATAGGGAAATTCCACGTCTGGAACAAGATTCGCTGTCTAGGACTCGGCAAAGCATCGTCCTAGACTGTAAATCTTGTCCTCTCGGTGGAATTTCCCTATCCCACACTCATACTGATAAAGGATTCTATAAGTATCAATGCCCATCACAGCCCAATTGCATGTTTTATCTCAATAAGTGTAATTTTTTTTTTTTTTATATAAATCTTCCGAAACATGACTCAATTTCCCACAGTGTCATTTTCTTATTGTCTACACAATACTACTTCCTACATTGCATTCACCATCTGGCTCAGTTCGGTTACTAAAGTATAAGTTCATTGGTTTACAGAGCCACATATTTCTTACAAAATACATTTTCAATCATATTAATATCAATAGATTTATTGAGTGTAACTATCAGAGGCGATTTCCCCACTGGTCTCTACAAACCCTGAAAAAACCCCGATTACTGATATTCAAATAGAGATATCAGTGGTATAAAAAAAAATTTCACAGTCGCTCGGAGCTTCTTACCAGATAAGATATTGTGGAGCCCTCAAAATCCCGACACAGGCGAGAGAGAATCAGTACCAGTGTTGGAGGGATGGAACTCTTGTCGCCACTTCCCTCACAGAATTCCTGTAAATAAACACACCTGTAAAAGTCAACTCAAAGATGCAATCATTATCAATTCCAATTCTTAAAACTTTACAACTAGTCAAACTTCGGTAACACTGATATCTCGAATACCATGGCTATGTTGAAGCGCTTCGGAAGTTCCAACAACTAAGTCTTTAAGTATCTTAACCTGTCTTAAAATTTTACAACTACAGTCAAACTTCAATATCTTGAATCCTTGGATATCTCTTAGTTTTTTTCTCAGTCCCATCAAGTTCGAGATAACAAGGTTTGATACTAATATATACAAGTACAAGTGAAGGTTATTTTCTTACATGTATTGTAATGCTTTATAAATAAGAGAAAAAGAAGGAAAAAGAAAAGAGAGAAAGAGAGATGTACTTATAGAGAACATATTACCTCACAGACGGTGTTGACGTATTTTAGAAAGGCCACCACCAGTCCCTCCCGCACGTCCTGTGTACAGAACGGTCCACTGAAATATGGCTTAGTGGCAAATGTAATGTCAGAAGAAGTAAATGCCTGAAAGATACAAGTTACACGTATACTAGTATGTTGCAAACACACACACACACACACACAAATCACAAGAGAATAAAAATTTCTGTTCTGTTCTCTGATTTTGCTTGTTAGTCCAAAACAACAAAGCTGAGTTACTCAATGTAGCAACAAGCTGCAGAAGCTGCAGAACACACTCTCTTCACTTTATCCAACTCACTGCAATTTCCACAACATTCCCCTAAAATTTTTACCTTCACAAAATTCTGCAAAATTAATAGAATCGGACATATGACTTCAAATAGTACAGAACTTTATACTATAGCATATATTGTTGCAGAACATTGATTTGTTGACAAAAAAAATACACAATTACCTGAAATGTAAGTTTTAAAAAAGGAATGACCAAAAGTGAAACTTAGCACCATGATAATCAAGATCAGGCTCAGCATCCTAAGTGAGGTTTGCAATATACATCCATATCCAAATGAGGTTAAGTATTAAAGTATTTTTGCTCTTAAAGGATCAACTAGCCTGAAAAAAACCACAAAACATCATGGTAATGAAAAGACGGGTCTGCATTCGAAGCTAACTGTATATTACATATACCCGGTACAAAGTTATACCCTGATACAAGTTTGTATGATTATAGACAATACATTACTGGGATGTATGGATGAACAATACAAAAACAACATTTAAATCTTCCTCCAAACAAATGAAATCCTCCAGCATCCGAAACCTACATCTCAGATTCAGCATCTAAACTGCTCAAATACATTTAAGTCACAAGATGCATTATCAATCAAAGTTTGATGAAAATTGAACAAGCAATAACTCAAACATGCCTATTTAAACAAAATCACAAAACAGTCGTCTCCTCCAGCATCCGAAACCTACAGCTCAGATTCAGCATCATCTAAGTTGGTATTACCCGATAGATCATCCATGAGAGTTTGGTGAAGATACGACAAGTAATTATTTAGATATGACCATTATTGCAAACTTGCTCCAAAAACTTTAAACAGCTCTAATAGCTCTTCTCTCTTCCAGCATCCAAAACCTACAGCTGAGAATCAGCAACCAAGTTTGTGTAGTCCTTCAGAATCACCCGATACAACCTCCATGCAAGTTTAGTGACGATTAGACCCGTCATAATTTAGGTATAACCATAATAGTATACTTGCTACAAAAATTTTAACCAGCACTAACATCCTTAACCTCCTCCAGCATCAGAAGCCTATGGTTCGGATTTAGCATATTATTAGTTATATGGATTTTTTGGCATGGTATATGGCCTCAATCCCGTCAAAGTTTTATATCTCCCGAGCCGCCAGCGAGGCGAAGAATATACACTTTGACAGGGAATCATGACGGCCATTACCCTGCCAAGAATCCCATATAACGAAATATGTACTCACTGCAGAGCGATAAAGTTTGAAAATGGAACAATCAAAGACGTTAAGAGGGGCAAGATCTGAAAAAAGGAAAGTTTGAGCGAAGGAAATCAATTCTTGTATGACAAACTTATATCACACATTTCAACATAATAAACTTTAAAAGAACATGTGTATTATTTCTTAATTTTCAACATTGCAGTTTAATGTGAAAAAACAAGATTGTGAAATGCTAGGCATGTTGCCGTTTATATAGCCTAAACACCAGATGGTGCAGCTGCCTTCAACTATGACGTCACAAACGGTAAACTGTTTACAACACATGCAACCGTATTATGTTATTACGTCATGAGCGGAGTTTTAGTAATACTGTGGAATCATTTTTAATCGTGGGGGCCAATGTCGTGAGGTAACCAATATTTCGCTGGTTTGTCGGGACGTAATTTCGTGGGAAATTGAGAAATAATGTGAACGGCATAATATTTATAAAGACTAAAGGGAAAATAAAACAATAAGCGTGGGACCTTAAATTCAGCGGGTAAGGTGACACGGAAATCCACGAACATTGGCTAGACCACCACGACACAATCGATGATTCCACAGTAGCTATCAAAGTAATAATCGTACATTTACAACATAAGTTTTTGAGAATACTTCAAACTATCACAGATGGTAAATGCCAAAAAGTAACCGATCGCGTTAACACAAGCGATCTACACCTATATGACGCCCACTCTTTGCTTCCCACTTACTTTCGTGACACGGATATGGCCTCATGTCACCGGCTTGTCGTCCAATCACATGCCTACCATTTTCTCTCTGCAGTAAGTAATAAGTCTATGTATTCCTTAATTACTCCCAGAAGAATCAACTATGCAAATTAGAGGAAGATGGGACCAGTAATAAATTAGATATAGGCATCAATGCACATTTGCTCCAAAAACTTTAACCAAGATGGGACGACGACGCCTGATGTGTAGCATAAGAACCCCCCCCCCAAAACTTCATCTTGGTGAGCTAAAATTTAAGTGCACATGTAACCATGGACACCAAGTATCATTTTAATAGTCCTCCCCAATCTCTGTAAATTTTTCACTTTTTATTTCATGACAAATGTGTTCATACCTGTAGATTTCCAAGTACTGACTTGATCTGCTCTAATATGGAAGTTTGCATGTTGCCTAGAAGTTCATTCAGATTGGCCCCGCCTTCCCTGCCAGCGGTCTTGGGAGCCGCTAGACTCTGTCTGACATCTGTCATGCAATCTACAACACACATCAAACCACTTCATTTTGTCAACAATGATGAGATTATCAGAATCTGTCGGATAGGGACATCTATATTTTTACCATAAACAAGGTCTATGTCTGTTATAGACCTTAACCACTTGACAGTTTGCAAATCTTGATTGTCACTCACAACTCATTTATACAGGAGATTTAAATGTAAAATATTACAATTACTACACGCAGTGTAAAATGTTGCTTTAAAACTCTTCATTCACAAATGAAATCGTTCAAGCTAGGTACCAGCTGTAGCTGATGGAAACATTATTTAATATCACTACAGCAATGCAGTTCTACATACAGTATTACATTCTGTATTGATTTTAAGTTAGAATTATTAGGAAAGAAAAGGAGAAAATATCCATCTTCTGTGCATGGTCAGTCTTTGTATGATGAGTGAATAATGTGGAATACAACCAAATGCAGTTTATATGACACATGTACAAACTTCACCCTCAGTGTTTAGGACAGAAGGATGAATTTAAGCTGTTCCACTGTGTAAATATCTACTGAAACACACTGTGGAGCACAGTGTACATGACATTGTGTTTTGTGGTTAAAGCTGATTCAGTTCACAATATACCAGTACATCGAGTATATAGAACATAATTCCATTAGAAATCTTTAAGTGGACTCGGAGACTAAAACTTTCCTTACCAGAAAAATGTTGTTTGAGTGCCTGCAGATAATGTCCCACCCGATCCCTTGCAGCCTTGGAAACAATGTCTGTTCCAGCCCTACAAATGGCATTCAATGATGTAGAATCATTCATCAGTACATGTATTCTCCATTCAGTAGGGAACCAAATTTAAGGATTATTATATGCTATGAAAGTATTGCTAAACTACTATGAAAGTATCTCCATCTGTAAAAATTGTTTAGGGGCTCTAAAATTAGAGGTCAATCTGTGATCAATGTCATTACCTTGAGAAGTCAGTGTCAGGCAGAAGCTTGTTCATGGCTTGTAATCGTCTATGGAATCTGTCTAGTGACCGGACTAGGATTGTGTTGTCACCTGTCTCCCGCTACAAAATACATGTGGATACACACTTAATATAGTATTATACAAAGAATCCTTCATTTTTTGTCTTAAAAGAAGAAAGGAACAAACCTCAAGCTGAATACGCCTTTGAACATACGAAAAATATCTCTCCATTAGATCATTCACAAAGTTCACTAACTTCTTTAATGCTATGGCATCTAAGTTTTCACTGGAAAAAAAAGTTGTTTAGTATCACCTGTTTTATATTGTAACAAATATTTATGCTCATACATTTGATTTTATAATGCTAAAATGGAAAATAAAGAACTTTTTTTCCCTTGTGAATTGTAACTGATTTCATTTTATAACAATTCCATAAAGATGAATGCAGATAATAAGAAAGCATGGCTTACTCTTCTTGTAGTCGGTTCAGAAACATGTCATTATAGGATGCAATCACCAGACATATGTTGCTCAAGAAACCATTACATCCACAGTCCACAAACTCCAAAACATCCTAAAAATAAAAAGACAGCAATCAAGTTGGAGCTGTTGTAAAGTGCATTTGTACTTGATTGACATCTGTGACCTCAATAATATTCTGTGTTCAATGTTTGGCACTTCAGTATAAAGATGATGATGTAACACTTGTTTTGCTCTAACGGTATCATGTTAATTGGAGTTGTGATTTCATGAAAAGTCTAGAAACTTCTAGTATAAATACAGTGTAAATTTTGTGATATTAAGCACTCAAATAAAGCACTGGATGAAATATTAATTCAGATTCATTAAGTATTCTGTCTGGGGACTGATTGGAATTAACAGCTGTTTTGTGACAGTTTTGTGTGGGAATTCAGCCCGGCATTTAACCAGCATCAGACACTGAACTGTATATAAATTGTATCAAATCTTAGAATTGACTTTTGTGGTTGAATTCTGCTGAGCTTATTTGGGTTATTCAGAACCATAACAATGTGTTTTAAAGTACATACACATGTACCTGCAAATACTGGTAAAATTGAGTACATGTATCATTATATAATTATATTGCCATGTTTCTTCTGCTTTTTTCAAAATTCATTTCATCCATAAACATCACCCTCATCTTGTTTGAGAGCTTGTCAGCACTATATATAATTTTCTACCTACTTTCACAGAAATGCGGTTTTTAAATTTGGAAACTATGGAATTGTGAAACCTTACAATTCTATAATAAATGTTGATAGATATGGTTTTGTATACTATACCATGGGTGTAGATGGTTTTGTATACTATCCATGGTTAGATGTTTTGTTATATAACATGGTGTAGATTGTTTTGTATACTAACATGGGTGTAGATGGTTGTTTACTATAAGGGTGTAGATGGTTTTGTTTACTATCATGGTGTAGATGTTTGTTTACTATACATGGTGTAGATGGTTTTGTTTTACTATCATTGCGTGTAAGATGGTTTTGTTTACTATAATATGGGTGGTAGATGGTTTTGTTTACTGATACATGGGTGTAGATGGTTTTGTTAACTATAAGGGTGTAGATGGTTTTGTAGTATAACTATACCATGGGTTGATGGTTTTGTTTACTATAAGCAGGGTGGTAGATGGTTTTGTATAATATACCATGGTGTAGATGTTTTGTTTTTACTCTATACAAGGGTGTAGATTGGATTTTGTATACTTACATGGTATTTTCAACAGGTTTTGTGGTTTGTTTACATTGTATGGTTTTGTTTACTATACCTATGGGTGTAGATGGTTTTGTTTACTATACCATCTTGTAGATGGTTTTAGTTTACTATAATATTGGTGTAAATGAGTTTTGTTTTACTATAGCATGGGTGGTTAGAATGGTTTTGTTTACTCTACCATGGGTGTAGATGGTTTGTATACTATAACATTGGGTGTAGATGGTTTTGTTTACTATAACGATGGTTGTAGATGGTTGTTGTATAATCTATCGACCATACGGGAATGATAGATGGTTATTGTAACTATATCCATGGTGTAGATGGTTTTGTTGTACTATACATGGGTGTAGATGGTTTGTTTACTATCACATGGGTGTGATGGTTTTGTTTACTATACATGGGTGTAGATGGTTTTGTATACTATACCATGGGTGTAGATGGTTTTGATTTACTTTGACCAAGGTGTGATGGTTTTGTATACTATAACATGGGGTGTAGATGTTTTGTTTATTAAGGTGGTAGATGGTTTTGTTTTACTATACATGTGAGATGGTTTTGTTTACTATACATGGGTGGTAGATGGTTTTGGTGTTACTATACAGTGCGTGTAATTGGTTTTGTTTACTATAATGATGGGTGTAGATGGTTTGTGTTACTATACCTGGGTGTAGATGGTTTTGTTTACTATCCATGGGTGTAGATGGTTTTGTATACTTACCTATGGGTTGTGAGATGGTTTTGTTTATATACATTGGGTGTAGAGTGGTTTGTATTACTATAACATGGGTGTAGATGGTTTTGTATACTATCACATGGGGTGTAAGTGGTTTTGTTGTACTATACGCATGGGTGAGATGGTTTTTGTTTACTATACATGGGTGTAGATGGTTGGTTAACTATGACCATGGGTGTAGATGGTTTTTGTTACTATACCATGGGTGTAGATGGTTTTGTTTTACTATACAGTGGTGTAGTATGGTTTTGTATACTAACAAACATGGGTAGTGAGAATGGTTTTGTTTACTTATACAATGGGGTGTGATGGTTCTATGATAAAACGTGGATGTAATGGTATACGGTTACATTCTGGGTGTAGATGGTTTTGATTATACTGATACATGGGTGGTAAGATGGTTTTTGTTTACTATACCATGGGAGATGGTTTGTTTATCTATACATGGGGTGCTAATGGTTTTGTTACTATAGCCAATGGGTGTAGCAAGATAAGCCTCAGCCGGAGAGTCCATCTCTTCCTTTATATCCTCACCCATCTGTAGCCGAATTTGTCTGTCCAGTAACATCAAATCCTCGTCAATCTTCTGACGAGCACTGCCAAAGATTCACAGAGTAAGTACAATTATGGCAGTATAAGAAACACATTAATTATCTTTATACTCACTGTGAAAGGAATTCCTCACAGAGCTCCTCAGCTGGCTCATTCAACTGCAACAGCAGGTCCACACACTCGGCCAGCTGTTTGGGAGTGGACTACAAGTGAAGATGTTTTCTTATTTCTAACAGTCCTGTAAGTTACTCTTATTCAAAAGCCTGCACAGCACCTCAATAAATGATGTTTAACAAGGGCACTGCTTATAACAATATACCCTCATAATGTTTGGGGTTTTTTTTGTTTTGTTTTTTTTTATTTGCATATTTCCATGTCAGAAATAAATATACACATTGAAACTACTATAAAATAAATATCAATGTTGTTTTTTTTTTTACATTTCACATTCACCACCCACTCTAACAAAGTTGCACACATGTATATATTGATCTTTGGTACAGGTAACAAAGGGTAATACCCTCATAATGTACCGCTACATCACTTAATGAGCAAGGTAGAATTTCTGACTCCAGGGCGAGGCCAAACTTTACGTGTAGAGTTTATGGATACATTTCAATATCATCTTCTGCGAGTTAGGGGTTTTGGTACCAGATTGGGGCCAAATAGTCATATTGATTTAATGTCATTATCATTTGGATGGTTACTAAAGTCAGAAGAAAATTTCTTAGTGGATGAATATTCAAAGTTCATGCTAGTTCACCAAACAACATGCGACTCTTGCTGTATGATATGCCGGTGACTGATAAGGCCCATGGGTTTCTTATTTGTTATTGATCATTTCCTCAAACACTAGTCCACATGTATGTTAGCCTCACACATCCATCACAAATTCAAGCTCTTTAATAAAAATACAGGGGCTACAGTATCTGTAGTGATTTGCTTTATATGTTTAAAACAAGACCTCTTTCTCTTTGAACTGTTGCCTGAGAGTCCGACACAGCTGCTGGATGATATGATGGCAGTCTTGATTGATTCCTTGGAAGCTGGTCATGTGCTGGTACCGCTGAAGGATTCTTTTGGCTTTACTGTAGTACCTGTAAATAAGAACGGTAGTGTACACTGAAAATTCCGTACCTATAACCCACCAGCATCATCTACACTTCACAATTGGGTTTCAAATATTTAATACACAGTAGAACCTCATTATCTCGAACTCGATGGGACCATGAAAGTTCGAGATATCCGTGTATTCGAGATATCAAGGGTAAAAATTACAAAGAAAATAGGTGGTTGGGACCCCCAAATCAGTTCGACATATCCATGGTATTCGAGATATCGAAGTTCAACTGTATGTACATGTATATCCCCTGTAGGCCCCATCCAAATTTGGGTATATTCAAAGTGCAGCATATTTGAAAATTACATTCAAACAATTTTCTACTATTGTATTTCACAGTTTAAGATCTGACTATGACTGTAATTTCTATGACCTTGAAAATTATAAATGATCTTGATGGAATTTCAAGACATGTGAAATTGTCTTGGTTAAGTATGAAGTCACATTTTCAAACAACCTTTGTGTAAATTGTAACAAAGTTATGCCCCCCCCCCCCCCCCCCTCTTTTTCTATTACTACTATTAGCTGGCATAGTGAACCATTAGACATCACACTTGAAATTTATAAATAGAATTCATATACAAACCAAAAGTAGTCTGTGATTCATTTAAATGAAATATATTACAATGAAATCCGTGAATAAATCAAAGAATGATTTAAAAATTTTGGCAGCCATTTCAACTGCCAATAAGATTTTAGGTGGTCCCTATGAAAATATATGTGCCAGGACCAAGTTCAAAAAGTGCTCAAGAACCTGGATATTTATCCATAACAAAGTTATGGTCTGAACAAGATTTCAGTCTCTTGATTTCCCAGTAGCATTGTCTTACACCAAAGATCTCGATTCAGAATTATGAATGATGACACATTATGTTCTAAGATATGTTTTGTTACAAGAAGCAATCACTTTTTAGGTCTCTTCATTACAAAGATAAAGCCTCAACACTCAACCACAAAAAATTCTAAATTTCTAACCGGTGACTTTGATCTTAGCCAAATGGCCTTATAGATCTGGATCATACCAAATTAACTTCGCCTAAAGCACCCTTTTACCAAGTTTGATCTTCCTAATGCCTGTGCATTACAAAGTTACAGTCCACACAAAAACAAATTTTCAGGTGACCTTGACCTGCCAAATACCCTTAAGCCAACTCATGACACATCAACTGGTCATTCCATTACAAAGTCATGCCCCCCCCCCCCCCCCCCCACCCCAAATTATTAGAATATCCCGTGTTTCCAAACTTGTGCTGGAACATGAACCTGGACAAACAGATATGATGATTCCTTTATACTGCACATTCCCATCAAACTTAGTATGCAGGGAGAGGGGAGAAGTGAAAAGTTACCTATGAATAAGACTGAGTGTTAAAGGATCTTAACTCATTCAGCCCCGCCGACGAGTATAGTCGTCCTATTTTTAGTGCTCTGATAGCCAGCGATGAGAATACTCGTCGGGAAAACCTAGTACTGTGTGGCCGATGACGAGTATGCTTGCACTTTTACCTGCATGTAAATCAAGCGTTGATTGGTCCTTACAAGGGGGAATCCAAGGTTATGACGGGTATGAACCAATAAAATGATGTTTTATAAAGCTTGTGTTGTGTTTACCTCATTAATATTCATGATATAAATAGAATTAGACAAAGAATTTCAAAGCGTGTCGAAATATTGATCGCAAACATGGCAGACGTTTTGAATAATGATGAGTACAGTGGTAATGAAATTGAGGGTTTTATGTTAAAAAGATGTTGAAAAAGCGTAAAGTAATTACATAGCGATTCTTTTTGGAATTAGATGATGTGTTGGAAGCTTGGTCAGATGTACATTTATCCGATATTTTGGAGTATTCTGACCAAGAATTAGATAGCGAAAGTTGTGACGACAACTTGCAATCGTTGGACGGAAAACCTCAAAGAAAAGAAAATTACTAGCATTTACTGCACCAAAACCCGGACCTGTAAACGTTCTAGATGCTGACAATAGGTAAATAGACTTTTTCTATCTTGAACTTTAGATTTACAGGAGGAATTGTTCATAGAACATTTGGACCAAACCAACAGATCTACGCAAACCTTATCATTAAAATAATGACAAACTCTATGTTTGCTGATTAAAAATCAGCACTATTTTCAACGTAAGTTAGTTAAAAATTATATCATTGAAATCAGCAAAGACTAATCTATAAAATCTGTAAATTTGGAAAACATGTGTCCAGAAATAAAACTTTAATGAGCCATTGCAGCTTTGTTTAAACTGTATTCATAATGCATCAGTAGCAGGGAGTCAGATAAAAATTTGCCTGGGGCGCAAGTAGTAAAATGCTATCAGGGCTTATCTTAGAAAGAGCAGCTGGGGCTGAATGAATTAATCTTAGAGGAAAAATCTCTGACAAAATATAATTGAAAATAAAATCAAACTTGTACCTGACGGCCTGGCTGTATGCTTTCATTTCAATGCACTTATTCAATCTTTTAGGTAGCTCAAACAGGAACTGAAGCTATAGAAAAATATACATCAATATTATTTCAGACAGACATACACCCTGGCATTCTGTATATTGTGAGCACAATATCACATTTAACTTTGCTAGAAATCATACAGAAAAATTTTGAAATCAAAAGTCAAATGCGTACTATGTGAAATTGAGGTAAAAAAAATAATTAAAACCTGAATACCAATTCTAAATCATAAATGCAGGGACATACTCGTTTAAGAAGGGAGTGAACTCCTGAGAGTTTAGTGATTTCTTGTCTCCTATCCTGTAGTGTGGTGCTGATATTTCCACTGAATTCTGTAATAGTGGACATGTTAGTGGCCAAATGATCCATCTCATCCTCCATTTTCTTGAAGTCATTTTTCATCTACCAAAATATAAATCATGATTGTATTTTACATCAATTTCCAGCAAATACATCAGAACATTATTAGGTTGTTCTAAATTTTAAATGGAAAATACATAATTTCCCAATAATACTGTGGAATCATCACTGTTCGTGGATTTCGTGGGTCACTTTTACCCATGAATTTACATCCCCACGAACATGTTTTATTTTCCTTTTGATCGTTATAAATATTATACCGTTCACATTATTTATCATTTATCCACGAAATTACGTCCCTACGAACAAGCAAATTTTGGTTGCCCACGAACATCGCCCCCCATAAATTAAAAGGATTCCACAGTATTGATATGCCAATTTTGATAGCAAAAAATTTTTTCTTTATGAAGATGTACCGTCAGAGCAGTTTGATTTGACCCCCTCCAGTACCGTTCAAGATATATATATATTTGAGCTACCTATATATATACAGGGTGTTTCATAAATAATGTTACGTTTTGAATCTATAATTGAACAAAAGGGAACTAGATAAAGAAAAAGTTTGTATATATAACTACATGTATCCATTAGATTTGTTGTGAATAATACTGAACCTTTATTTTCAAATTTAAGCAGACATTTGAATCAACAACTGAATTTTTATCAAATTTCTTAATTACGGTCATTTTTATCATGTCCACTCTCATAAAGTCACATTTTACAGTAAATGTTTCTAAATGACTATAGTCTCTTTCCAACAAGAGAAATATTTTTTTGATATTTTTCGCATTATCACACATTTTTAATAAGACACTCCTAAATGTAAAATTTGATGTTCCTTTTGGTTCGTTCAGTGTCTGACTGTGGTTTGGGGCTGTATACCCTATCTTTTAAGAAGAGTCCAAAGGATTTAGATCTGGTGAATGCCTGGGGTAAATGCGGATGCCTTATCTCTTCGTGTTCTGTACGATATTAATCTGTCCAAAAATGTTTTTTCTAACCAGTGTAAAATTTAGAATGAAGTGTGAGATGTAGCTCCATCCTGTTGAAACCAAACAGTCTGTATAGATCGCCATATTTTCTTAGCAGTTAGGGCGAAAATTATGTTCTCAATAAATGGAGTCACTTCATTGATAAAGTCAAAAGTCATGTTTTTTTTTAAGTCTTTAATCTTCCCGGGATGCCATGTCTTCTCTCACATACTGTCCCTGCTTGTCTTCTCAAACTTTATTACTAACCTCCTGATAAGTTTCTCCTTTAGCATATTTTCTTTCAGTTACCTCTGAATGATTTTTGATGATTTTATTGGTAGTAGAGTACTGTTTTACAATTTCATCCTTTGTTGATCAGTTAAATCCATTTCAAAAAGCTTCAAACTGTGACATCATCATTAATGTTAAAATTAAGGCTAATGATGAAATAATATCCGAACTTTTTCACCAAAATAAATATGTTGGATTTGGTGTTCAAAATGATATATTGTGTGTGTAAAAAGTTGATAAATGACAAAGTTATTCAAAGTTAAAAATGTAACATATATTATATGAAACACCCTGTATATATATATTACTTGTCATTGTCAGAAACCCACTGTCAGTTGCACTTCTTTTACCTCTCGTGGGACACAACACCGATATATTCGCTAGAAGGTGTGTCACGGCTTCTTAATGTGATTGGTCGCAATACAATTCTGTACTGCGATTTTCAACCCATGAAAAAGCCCCTTTTTTAAATGTCTAGGAACAGAGAAAACATTACTTTTAAAGTGAAGACTTTGACTAAGTTTAAGTTTGACTAGATACCAAGTTTAGCGAGATGCTTTATCTGCATTATTGAAATGGTGGGATGGGTTTGTGTCTGCGAAGACCAGGAGAGAAAAAAAACATATGCTACCAAGCGTTTACAACTGCGTTAATGCCTGTGTACGGGTCTACATGAAATGTTCAGCCTTGTAGTCTTGCCACTTTTTATCCATCATACAGGGGCAATTTAATGTTTTGAACGGACTTGGTATTTTATCGGCTTATATAGGTATGTTGAGCTTTTTATATATCACAAGAACCAGTAATTTGGTCTTTAGTAATTAATATAGTATATACTTTCATGGGCACCACCATTACTACTGACGTTCTGAGGTTCAAAATACTTACAGCAATACCCACTGGTCCTCAACAGGTCACGTAAGGTCATGCATTTTAATGAGTTGTGCGAAAATATTGGTGTTGTGTACCAAGGGAGGTAAAAGAAGTGCAACCGACTGTGGGTTCCGACGATGATTATTTGCTAGCTTTACTTATAATGTTTCTGGAATCGTTCAGTAATATATAATCTTACTTTTCTAATGGTGTCTGTAGCACTAATGAATTTGTTGTAGTTCTCGTACACCAGAGTTTGCATGTCACTGTCCAGTGCTCTGATCTGTGTCACTGTCTTTGCCTCCTCGTCCATTAAGTCGGTCAGCGATTTCTCCTTCATTAATTTGGAGAGATACATATCCGGGTCAAAGTGTGCTCCATTGATATCGCAGGGATCTATGGTGGGGGATCCGGGGGCACCTTCCTCCATGCCGTAGTACATTTTAAGCATCCCATGGCGCTTTTTCCTGTACTCAGCATCATTCATATCTGTAATTATAAAATAAAGAGATCAGAAGTGGTTCTATCATCATGTAAATAAATCGATTTCTTTTTCTATATGTGTAATTGTTCTACATAGTGTAGGGTTCTAGACAGTTTGACCTGGTTTTCCTTTTCTCAAGAAAATCACTCAAGGACTCTGCCAAGGGTCTATGGGAAGCAGATACTCCAGCATGCTAGAGGTTCACGGCGAGACACTTTTGACTTATCCGGGGTATATATGGGACGTTAATCGAGGCTCTAACTTGTTGGAGTAGGGAAGCGGAGTGGACCAAAAACAAAAACCTAAGCTTGAAGAGATGTCTGAACATGGGAATATCTCCATAAAATAAATCATTATCATCTGGAGGAAAGTGAGTTTCATAAGGCCATATGATATCATTCACACAATTTAATTATTTCTATAAATTTAGCATTGAATAGATTTATCTATTTCATCAAAATTTAAAACCAAATATTACAGACGTTGGATTTTATTTATTTTTTTTTTTTTTTACACACTATAAAGCAGATATAATGTCATCAAATATTGTTCTTCACACATAATGAATATTTTTTGATGTGCATTCCCCTGCAATGTTTGTTAATTTGTACATATCTGGAGCCACATGAATACATTGATCAAAGTTAGAGTTACCATAGGATTGACTATAAAAGTATTACAGAACTAGTGAGATTGTTGGACTGTGAATATCAGCCTAGGGATTGTCGATATTAGTCTGGAGATTGGTATAGTGGAGATTCAGGTTTGTTCAAATCATGATACCCAGGGGTACGCATGGGGGCCCCAATAGGGGAATCAAAATTTTACATATTATGATTAACATGTCTTATATAGGAAAAATCGGTTAAAAGATCTCTTCTCAAGAAACCACTGGGCCAGAAAAGCTGAAATTTATATGAAGCTTCTCTGATATAGTGAGATGAATGTTTGTTCAAATCCATGTCCCCAGGGATTAATGTGGGCCACAATAAGGGATCAATATTCTTACATGCAAAATATAGGGAAGAATTCTGAATGATATGGAGTAGATTAAGTTTGTTAGATATATACCTTCCCCACTCCAGGGTGGGTGGGGCCACAATATCTCGTGCTGTTACATATATTATATTACACCACTCATTTCAAATTCTGAGTAATTGCATGTATGGAGCACCAAACTATCATAACTAACTTCAAATAATTGAAAAGATTTATAATTATTAAAGATGTCATTCAATTCAATTAATGCTTTCTTTAAAATTTAAATTAATGCGCGCATAAATCAATTTTTGCTCTAATAGTTGATCTAATGGCGAGGGGGGGCAATTATTTTTGTTGAGGAAGGGGAAACATTAGTTGATTATTGCTCGCAGTAATTGAATTAATAACATCAATTCCATTTGAGGAGCAATTTAATTTGGTATTTTTAAAAAATGCACGCATTTAAGTTCAATTCTTTTTTAAAGAGAAGCAATATTCAATTATAGGCGTTCAATTCAGCGGAATTAATGCAACATCATCATTTCATTAATGCACGCCATAATAGAATTTGAAGATATTCATAAATTATTTTGAAGAGATCTTTTTATGAATTATTGCGTTGCAATTAATTAATTGAATTTAGACATCTTTGGAATTATCAAAGTATTTCTCATTATTTGAGTTATATTTAAGATTGGCACTCCTAATGGTGTGGTATAGACCATTAAGTACATTAAAGTCACAATTACCAGTTATGTAGTGTTAATCAAAAAATTATATTTGATTGACAGCCAAAAGAAATTGCAGTCTAATAATAGGAAGGCAACCACCGATATTTTGTATTACTTTTTTCACATAAATACCGACAAGTACAAGATACAATACCCATCTGTCATCCAGCCAAGGTTTTCGGTCTACTCCGTTCCCCCAAATGCTAACTCACCCACCAATACCGCGTACCCTGAAGAGGATTTGAGTTTTGGTTGATTGACTGGGTACATATTTTAAGGATTGAAGCTAATTTTGGACCTTAGGTTATACGATATATCGTACTTGGTGCAGTTTACGGCTTTATAAACGCTTTGCGGATTATAAAGCGTAAACTGCAACCAAGTTAGATCTATATTGTATAACCTAGGGTCAAAATTAGCTTCATTCTTTATTAATTTAATTCAGAAAAATTGCAACTTTCACATTATGGTGATGAAACTTTTGAGAATAAACTAGAAAAAAATGTGATGTGGCCACTGCACAGAGGGCCCCACTGGTATGAGCTTAATAGTAGTAGAAGGTTTAGTGATCCTCTGATGATTTGTCTTGCTTATATCATGTTCGCGAAGATAATTCTTTTAAGAAAAGAGCCAATAATGACCTTGACCTTTGATCACAGACCTTTTAAAATCAGTAGGTTTAATACTTTTCTCCATGGGCATAATTTGTGGAAAGGTCTAAATGATCCTCTAATGGATGCTGGTGTCATTCAACCTTGTTCGTGTGATTTTTAGGCAGTATCCATAGTGATCTGACTTTTACCCTTAAAACTTTTAAAATAAATTATGGTTCATCCTCTCTTCCATAGGTAAACATTTAGGATATATTAGTGATCCCTGATGAATGCCATTGCTATCTATTGTGTTCACAAGATTTTTTTTAAATAGTCAATAAGTGACTGACCTTGAACCTGACCTTGAAAATCAATAGGGTAATTGCCTTCTCACATGAGAAACATGTGTGCCAAGGTTTGATGATCCTCTGATGAATACCTTGCTTTTATCTTGTTCACAGAGTTCCATACACCAACACACAGACTTATGGACTCGCAGCACTGCTGCTTTTCTCTCCCAACCAGTTGCGAGAGGATAGGAATTCTAACACTTTCCAAAACTGTTTATTGCACAGTTTCTGCAACACAATTTTTGAGGACTCCCCTTTTTATAAAAGAAAATCCACAACTCGGAAAACGGGAAATCAGAAAATTTCCAAAAATGAAAGGAAGCTGACCTCATTGATATTTACTCTGTCTAAAAGTTCATGGTTGATTGGTGGAAGCCCTTCGAGTTATTGCGCGGAAAACGGTTTTTGTGACGGACGGGACGAAAAAGCCGATTACTATAGGTGGGGCCCTAATAAGGATTTTGAATGAGGCGGACTGAATTTGGGGCTTAGCAAAAAAGTGAAACAACACTGTCAAACGCATTGGTGATGTCATTTCTAGGACGTCACAAAGAGCAAGTTAATATTCAAAAAAACTGATGTTGCTCGGTTCTTAATTTTTAAGCCAATCAAATTGCTTTAAACAAGTAAAATTAAATTATACAATTTTTATTACATTATTTTTTACTTTTAAATCTTCAAAATAAAAACGTATTATGGACTGTTATAAGCAGACCAGAGAGACATCACTAATTATGAAGTCTTAGTAGGGTTTCACAGACGGCGTCCTCGGGTGATTAACCCTACATTATGACCTAAATAATTTGTGATGTCTCCCTGCTAAACAGTTCATAATGTTGTCAATGATACGCACATCACACAAGAATTAAAAACAAAAAAAAAGCTATTACAACACAGATCACTGGCCCTTCTTAACATAGCATTTACTACACACAGCTAATAATGCCAGTTTAAATTGCCTGTCCCTACATAATAATTGCGAGTTAAATAATGATAACTTCTGTTATGGATTTAGGGCATTAATTTAATAACAGTGATGGTGTACAAGTAGGTAAGTATAAGGCCCTGGAAATACAATGAAGAATAACAATGGATGATCACATCAAATGCATATTATACAATTATCATTATATGATCTCTGAATTCATTTTATCCATTCAAGATTAATGTATCTCATCTCAAAATCACACATCAAGGGAGACAACTCTTAAAGTTGAATAATTCTGATATGAAACAGATTTTTCCCAGAATTTAGTCATTAAAAAAAAAAAAAATAAAAAAAAAAAAAAAAAACCAAAAAAAAAAAACAATTATCATAAAAACTATATCCTGATATTACCATTCAAGCTCGGTTTTGGTACGCGCCAAAAAAACTTGTCGTCATATTTTTCCATACAAAAGTCATGTAACCTTTTTATATATATACTTTCAATTTATGATTTAGAAAATAGCTAAGAATAATGTATTGTTGAACCACACTTTTGGCAACGTTTAACAGACTAAGAGCTGAAAAACACGAAAAAATTTGAAGACTTTAAAAGTTTGCTTGACGTATTTAGCTAGTAACACGCTCACAGAAACGTGCTCTATAGGTATGACGTTATGTACCGAATCAATTTTTCCAATTTTGTTCAATTATACGTCAGCTTGCGGGCCGAAAGTTTCGGGGCATATATCGTGTGATAGTATGGCCCCGCAAACTTTCTAAAGGAAAAAAGAGGAGATGAAATTGAAAGTATATAATATAAATCATGTAACATGGACTCTGCTATTAACTTTTATATGGCAATAGTTTCTCAAAAAATGCTATCTTTGGAAAGTCAATTCAAATGCTCAATTGAACAAATTAATAAAGATATTTCTGATTATACAATAAAGTATAACTTGATAGTTTCATCGAATTACTTCTGATAAATATATACTACTGTATATAAAATCAATGGGCTCAATTTCAAATATATCTGTTCTGTCTACCTATTTCTAGTCTCTTTCTCAGCGAGTTAATTATGAAGTGCAAAAGGAATCTCATTTAGAACTTGGCAAAATATAGACTAGCATTATTAATTGACATTCACCAATAAGGGATAAGTTAGTAAGCCGTAGTTCTTACCAGAAAAATAAGGGAAAATGTCTTGATAGAAACTCTTAGTCAAATCATGGTTCCTTCTATCTCCAATGTCAAGAACAAAGATATTCAGTTTTGGTGGACGGTAAAAACCCACTGACCCACCAAAAGCAATTCACTCAAAAACACAACACCATGAAGGTCCGAAGAACACTTATAAGAACTTTGACATATGCTCTTAAGGTAATAGTAAGATAATGTGTTTAAACTGTAATTACATGCAGGTAAAGATCAGAAAAACTATAAGGACTTGGATTTAGGGGTTTCTAAATCAAACATTAATTCAAGCATATATTTTGTCATGGCATAAATTATAAAAAAAAAATTATTATTAACCCATGTCTTGTCTTATACTTCATTTGGACGACTGTACTGGTATTCAAATCCTTCATCATTGCTAATGTCTTTGGAAACATAGTGTGACAGTCCTCTGTTCTCAATCACAAAAGAAGTTGAGATTTGTTACCCATAATTCTCAATTATTCGCCGTCTCTGTCCCTCTTCTTCTTGCTCTAAGCTTTTATTCTCTCTTTTTTCTTGAGCTGATATAGATTCTCTCATCTAGAGGATGCCGTAGCATTTTAGGTCTAGCTCCTTCAGGGAAAGGCTCTCAAGTTGACTCCATAGCTGAAACTTCCTCATAGCTGTTTTCTCGGATGTGGGTGTTCCTTCTGGATGAGAGGTGAAATCACCCAAGGAAATGGAGATATCCAACACAGACAAACACACCTCCATGTCCAGATTAGTGTTAGCTGAAGGCCAGTTGAAGTTGATGATCTGTGTTAATACCATTTTCTTCTCCTCCAATAATTTGCAAACCAGAGTAGACAAATAGCCAGTTCTCAATCATCAACCCACCATTCCAAGAGACTTTCCTGAATTTGTTGTAACACCTACATATCGCAGTTGGCCAGCATAACTCCTCACTCAATCTTCTTCTTCAATCAGTATAGCCAGAGACCACACCTACCCACTCAACATGACCATATGCATTAGCATTTTTTCTCTCCCTTGTTCATATTCTTACCCTCCTAATGTCTCATGTCCGACCTCTGACCTGGATATAGGCAGAGAGTCCGATTATGTCGCTTGATTTTCGGACCACTTGGAGTAATTGCGTCGCTCTATTGTGGTAAAGCTATGGTGATTTGTGTTGGTTTCTGGATGCCTGTGTGTGGTCTGATTACCCTTTGGTCAACAACGAAGGGAGCATTTCAGTTGATGGATTTACAACCATTAACTTGATGGACACGGAGGAATTTGCTACGAATTTGGCATTCATTTTCCCGCATTAGGTTCAAAGTTTACTAGATTGACAAAGTGTTATTCAAATTGAGAGGACATCGTCTTCCACAAATGGCATCCAAAGTCACGCTCGAACTATTTCTGAACAATGTATGTCACAACACTACAAATCTGTACTTTGAACATGATGCGCCATTTCCCCCATTTGGTCCCCAAAAGCACGAAAACAAACGAGTTTCCATCTCTCTGGGATGTCTCTTCAGCTGCTAGACCAAGTTTTCCAAGTGTGCGAGAAGCCGGGAAAGTTTCATCATGCTGGCTAGGTAAGATTCAATATTTTGTCTCATCGTTTGTACTGTTCCTCTAGTGATGGACATCTGCTGGCCTCACAGTTTTCTTTGTGACAGCATCGTATTAGAGTTGTGCTGTATGCCATGGTCATCTGTTGGATCGCTAGAGGCGGAACTTAGCTCTGTTATTCTTCGAGCAGACATCTAAATGCACGATCAGAGACCCAAAACACAAGAATAATAAGATCAATCAGTGAAAAAATGGCTCTACATTATCGTTTCCCATGACTTTTAGCAATATCTAGCATGCAGGTAGTAACCAAAAGTAGGCATTTTTTTCTTTTTAAAAAAAGTTGTGAAATAACAATTGAATTGGAATACCGATCCCGATCGGATACAGGGGTACTTAGTAAAACGAGTCCGCTTTAAATTGATGAAATAAAATTGAATAGGTGGTAGTAACTCAAATAAAACTTATCATATTTATACTAGGTTATCACTACTTTATTTTCCCTAATTTGATAGATGCATTGGTTTTTGTAGTAAGTCGTATTCTGCTCTAGATGGACATCAATTTAATGATATAAGCGTTCAAGATGGCGGAAAGGGAGGAAGAGGTTGGCATTATTGTTCATTTGATGTATTCTTGCTAACCATTTAATGCACCAGTCCTCATGCGTTTTTTGCAAGTTTTAAAAACTTTTACTCTATGATAGTTCTTTATGCAATGAACGTCCCATTATAAGGGCAAGAGTATGTTATTGCAATGTGATACGAACACGTCACTATCAGTCACCACGAAAACGGTAGCAGGACACATCGCCCCATTTGCCAAATCGCACCACGCCAAATCGCCCCCAATGTTCTTCAAATCGCCCCCAATACTTGAACCAATCGCCCCCACTGTCACCAAATCGCCCCCACTTATTATTCACCAAATCGCCCCCACCTCTTTAATAGTGTAACCAACTTCACCCCCACATTTTTACGCGGCATGTTTACTCTCCCCCCCCCCCCCCCCCCCCCCCCCCCCCCCCCCCCCCCGGCTCCTACGCCCATGGTCATTTAGGGTATTCTGGGTCACCTCGACTTTCGGGAGTCGTTGGTTTAGAAAAAGAAATGGTTGTTGCAGTCACTATCGCCGATTTTTTCTCATCATTTCCTCATCATTAAAAATCTCTTGATTTTACGCTAAACTCCTCGATTTACTATAATCTTCTCTTCATTAAAGTCTCATAATCGTGCAATCGCACGTGTTCAAAGTGCGTTTGATAATTATCTTACGGTGTATTTTAACACCTGGGTTTATCGCACAAAGGCTTCGATTGCAACAAAAACAACAACAGAGTACATTAGATAAACATTTATTAATTTGATAATTTAAAAAAACTTGAAGGCGAGCGGAAGTAGGGCCGACTTTGAAAAAGGCCGAACTACATGTACTTGCACCCCTAATCAATACGTAAGCCAGTTTCAAGTCGACCGGCAAATGTTGAAACCTTCCACGGTTAGCTGGTTACAAATTTACCAAATCGCTTATCGTTACTTATGGATATTTATTGTTTGCTTATTTGTTATTGTTATATTGTTGCTTATTGTCTTTTGGGCAGTTGTTACATGCACCTTCGGTAAAATAAGGGAGGGGGAGTTGGTAAAAAAACTACTAACGTTGGGGCGACTTGGTCACCGCCGTAAAAATGTGGGGGCGAGTTGTAATAAAAATAATACGTTAGGGGCGAGTTGGTCACCGCGTAAATAGGTGGGGGCGATTTGGTGAATATAGTGGGGGCGATTCGGTGACCAGTGGGGCGATTTGGTTCAAGTATTGGGGCGATTTGGAAATCATTGGGGGCGATTTGGCGGGTGCGATTGGCAATGGGGCGATGTGTCTGGCATTCCCACGAAACTATCGTCAGGTCCGTTACTATTTGCTGATTTAGCTGTAGTGTTTATTCAAACAGTTCAAAATGATTTTTGGGGCCTCACATCCACAGATGTGGCGTTCTCTCAGCTATAGTTTTCACTTTGTCCGTCAACACTATAATTCAAAACCTACTTTGCGAAAGTTACGTCCCTTTGCCGTCATCTTGGGAGCTAAAAAACAGCATTTCCCTACTTTGGCTGTTACTTTATTATCTGTATCTTTGATATTTTATATCACAGGATAGCAAAAGACCTAAAAGAATCAGTCGAACATTGTGTCCTGCAGATAGTCAAAAACACAGAACATGCTCATAATCTGCAGGACACTGAGGACAAATTCTTAAACAAGACAAAAAATGACTTCAAGAGGTGTGTTTTATTTCAGTAATATTTACTTTTATAACATCAAAGCATACCCGTCTTTTGTAACCCATTTGGAATAATTTTTTCCTGACAGTTTTTGTATGAAAAAGTCAGAGTCCTTTGCTATATTAATTTCATTAATAATATCATCCAATGTCCCTTTTCTGTTATTTTTTCATGATCCTCGCAGTTGCACTTCATCGCGCATGGTGAACTTCGGCTTCCTCCAGATCGACGCCTATTTTCTACACTTCCATGAGCTAAAATTTTTTTACAATACTGACAACAGTAGATCATTGATGGTCCAAAGGCTTAAAGTTATATTTTTATGACATTAGACCATGAATCAACCAGTTTTTCCAACATTACCAGTCAAGTGCTCTAACCACTGAGCTGTTTATGCTGAATAACCATGATCCACCTACATTACACAACTCCTTCTTTAAAATCTTCCAAACTATGAAACAACAATGCAAGTTCATCGAAAACTTGCAATATTTATGGTAAATGTCGAGCAAGTTTTTGCTACGATGTCATCTAGAATTCTAGATTAGGTCAGGAGAAAGTATGTGACTAGACATTGAACCTAGGGCCCTTGTATTAATTACTGATCTTATGCTTTTACCCCAAGCTAATTCCACAGTCACCAATCCCCAGGCTAATATCCACAGTCCAGTGAGTCCACCAATCCCAGACTGAAATCCACAATCCCCATGCTAATTAATATCCACAATCTCCAGGCTATTATCCACAATCCGGAGGCTAATATCCACAGTCCACTAATCCGGAGGCTAATATCCACAATCCCCATGCTAATATCCACAATCACATGAGCTAATATCCACAATCTCCAGGCTATATCCACAATCCCAGGCTAATATCCACAATCCCCAGGCTTAATATCCACAGTCCCCAGGCTAATATTCACAAATCCCCAGGCTAATATCCACAGTCCCCAGGCTAATATCCACAGTCCCCAGGCTAATATCCACAATCCCCAGGGTAATATCCACAGTCCACCAATTCTCCAGGCTAATATCCAACAGTCCAAGGCTAATATCCACAATCCCCATGCTAATATCCACAATCTCCAGGCTAATATTCCACCAATCCCCAGGCTAATATCCACAGTCCACAGGCTAATATCCACAGTCACAGTAATATCACAGTCCACCCATTCCCAGGCTGATATCCAGTCCAGCTATCCACGTTCCCAGGCTAATATCCACAGTCCCCTGGCTAATATCCACAGTCCCCAGGCTAATATCCACAGGTC
>CAJDSM010022456.1:29689-41682 GCA_903981925.1 Ostrea lurida
ACTGTGGATATTAGCCTGGGGACTGTGGATAGCTGGACTGGATATCAGCCTGGGAATGGGTGGACTGTGGATATTACCCTGGGGATTGTGGATATTAGCCTGGGGACTGTGGATATTAGCCTGGGGATTGGTGGACTGTGGATATTAGCCTGTGGACTGTGGTTATTAGCCTGGGGATTGTGGCTATTAGCCTGGAGATTGTGGATAGTGGCATGGGGATTGTGGATATTAGCCTCCGGATTAGGGGACTGTGGATATTAGCCTCCGGATTGTGGATAATAGCCTGGAGATTGTGGATATTAGCATGGGGACTGTGGATATTAGCATGGGGATTGTGGATATTAGCCTCCGGATTAGTGGACTGTGGATATTAGCCTCCGGATTGTGGATAATAGCCTGGAGATTGTGGATATTAATTAGCATGGGGATTGTGGATTTCAGTCTGGGGATTGGTGGACTCACTGGACTGTGGATATTAGCCTGGGGATTGGTGGACTGTGGATATTAGCTTGGGGTAAAAGCATAAGATCAGTAATTAATACAAGGGCCCTAGGTTCAATGTCTAGTCACATACTTTCTCCTGACCTAATCTAGAATTCTAGATGACATCGTAGCAAAACCTTGCTCAGACATTTACCATAATATTGCAAGTTTTCGATGAACTTGCATTGTTGTTTCATAGTTGGAAGATTATTAAAGAAGGAGTTGTGTAATGTAGGTGGATCATGGTTATCAGCATAAACAGCTCAGTGGTTAGAGCACTTGACTGGTAATGTTGGAAAAACTGGTTGATTCATGGTCTAATGTCAATAAAAATATAACTTTAAGCCTTTGGACCATCAATGACTACTGTTGTCAGTATTGTAAAAAAATTTTAGCTCATGGAAGTGTAGAAAATAGGCGTCGATCTGGATGGAAGCCGAAGTTCACCATGCGCGATGAAGTGCAACTTTCGAGGATCATGAAAAATAACAGAAAAGGGACATTGGATGATATTATTAATGAAATTAATATAGCAAAGGACTCTACTTTTTCATACAAAAACTGTCAGGAAAAAATTATTTCAAATGGGTTACAAAAGACGGGTATGCTTTGATGTTATAAAAGTAAATATTACTGAAATAAAACCACACTCTTGAAGTCATTTTTGTCTTGTTTAAGAATTTGTCCTCAGTGTCCTGCAGATTATGAGCATGTCCTGTAGTTTTTGACTATCTGCAGGACACAATGTTCGACTGATTCTTTAGGTCTTTTGCTATCTCTGTGATATAAAATATCAAAGATACAGATAATAAAGTAACAGGCCAAAGTAGGGAAATGCTGTTTTTAGCTCCCAAGATGACGGCAAAGGGACGTAACTTTCGCAAAGTAGGTTTTGAATTATAGTGTTGACGGACAAAGTGAAAACTATAGCTGAGAGAACGCCACATCTGTGGATGTGAGGCCCCAAAAATCATTTTGAACTGTTTGATAAAACACTACAGCTAAATCAGCAAATAGTAACGGACCTGACGATAGTTTCGTGGGAATGCCAGACACATCGCCCCAATTGCCAATCGCACCACGCCAAATCGCCCCCAATGATTTCCAAATCGCCCCAATACTTGAACCAAATCGCCCCACTGGTCACCGAATCGCCCCCACCTATATTCACCAAATCGCCCCACCTATTTACGCGGTGACCAACTCGCCCCTAACGTATTATTTTTATTACAACTCGCCCCCACATTTTTACGCGGGACCAAGTCGCCCCAACGTTAGTAGTTTTTTACCAACTCCCCCTCCCTTATTTTACGAAGGTGCATGTAACAACTCGCCCAAAAGACAATAAAGCAACAATATAACAATAAGCAATAAGCAAACAATAAATACCAATAAGTAACGATACAGCGATTTGTGTAAATTTGTAACCAGCTAACCGTGGAAGGTTCAACATTTGCCGGTCGACCTTGAACTGGCTTACGTATTGATTAGGGGTGCAAGTACATGTAGTTTCGGCCTTTTTCAAAAGTCGGCCCCTACTTCGCTCGGCCTTAAGTTTTTTTAATTATCAAATTAATAAATGTTTTATCTAATGTACTCTGTTGTTGTTTTTGTTGGCAATCGAAGCTCTTTGTGCGATAAACCCAGGTGTTAAAATACACCGTAAGTATAATTATCAAACGCACTTTGAACACGTGCGATTGCACGATTATGAGACTTTAATGAAGAGAAGATTATAGTAAATCGAGGAGTTTAGCGTAAAATCAAGAGATTTTAATGATGAGGAAATGATGAGAAAACAATCGGCCGATAGTGACTGCAACAACCATTTCTTTTCTAAACCCAACGACTCCCGAAAGTCGAGGTGACCCAGAATACCCTAAATGACCATGGGCGTAGGAGCCGGGGGGGGGGGGGGGGGGGGGGGGGGGGGGGGGGGGGGGAGAGTAAACATGCCGCGTAAAAATGTGGGGGTGAGTTGGTTACACTATTAAAGAGGTGGGGGCGATTTGGTGAATATAAGTGGGGGCGATTTGGTGACCAGTGGGGGCGATTGGTTCAAGTATTGGGGGCGATTTGAAGAACATTGGGGGCGATTTGGCGTGGTGCGATTTGGCAAATGGGCGATGTGTCCTGCTACCGTTTTCGTGGTGCTGAATAGTGACGTGTTCGTATCACATTGCAATAACATACTCTTGCCCTTATAATGGGACGTTCATTGCATAAAGAACTATCATAGAGTAAAAGTTTTTAAACTGCAAAAACGCATGGGACTGTGCATTAAATGGTTAGCAAGAATACATCAAAATGAAACAATCAATGCCAACCTCCTTCCTCCCTTTCCGCCATCTTGAACGCTTATATCATTAAATTGATGTCCATCTAGAGCAGAATACGATTACTACAAAACCAATGCATCTATCAAATTAGGGAAAATAAAGTAGTGATAACCTAGTATAAATATGATAAGTTTTATTTGAGTTACTACCACCTATTCAATTTTATTTTCATCAATTTAAGCGGACTCGTTGTTACTAGTACCCTGTTCCGATCGGGATCGGTATTCCAATTCAATGTTATTTCACAACTTTTTTTAAAAAGAAAAAATGCCTACTTTTGGTTACTACCTGCATGCTAGATATTGCTAAAAGTCATGGGAACGAAATGTAGACGATTTTTCACTGATTGATCTTATATTTCTTGTGTTTTGGGTCTTCTGATCGTCATTAATGTCTGCTCGAAGAATTCAGAAGTTCCGCACCAGCGATCCAAAGATGACCAGGATACAGCACAACAGATACGATGCTGTCACAAGAAAACGTGAGGAGAGAGTCATCAGAGAACAGTACAAACGAGAGAAAAATATTGAATCTTACCTAGCAGATGATGAAAACTTTCCCGGCTTCTCTGCACAACTTGGAAAACTTGGTCTACAGCTGAGAGACATCCCAGGAGATGGAAACTGTTTGTTTCGTGCTTTGGGGGACCAAATGGAGGGACATGGCCGCAATCATTTCAAGTACAGATTTGATGTTGTGACATACATGTCAGAAAATCGAGCGGACTTTGAGCCATTTGTGGAAGACGATGTTCCATTTGATAAACATTTGTCCAATCTACGTAAACTTGGAACCTATGCGGGAAATGATGCAATAGTAGCATTCTCTCGTGTCCATCAAGTTAATGTTGTAATCCATCAACTGAATGCTCCCTTCTTGTTGATCCAAGGTAATCAGACCAACACAGCTCAAACCAAACAAATCCACATAGCTTACCACAATGGCGACCATTACTCCAGTGTCCGGAAAATCAACGACAATACGGAGTCTCCTGCTAGTATCCAGGTCAAGGTCGGACATGAGCATGAGGGTAAGAATATGAAGGGAGGAAAAAAGACTAATGCATATGGTCATGTGAGTGGAGGTGTGGTCTCGGCTATACGTGATGAAGAAAGCATTGAGGAGGAGGTTATGCTGGCCACTGGTTGTATGGATGTAGAACAAATTCAGGAAGTCCTTTTGGAATGTGGGTATGATGTAGAACTGGCTATTGCTACTTTGTTGCAAATTATGGAGGTAAAAGAAAATGGTATAACAGACACAACTTCACTGGCCTCTCAGCTAACATCCGTGGACAGGGGTGTGTTGTCTGATGTTTCCCATTCCTTGGGTGATTCCACCTCTCTCCAGAATGGAACAACCCACATCCGAGAAAACAGCTATGGAGGAAGTTCAGGCTATGGGTCATTGAGCAGCTTTCCTGAAGGAGCTAGACCTAAATTACCTCCTCAGATGAAGAATCTATCAGCCAAAGAAAAAAGAGAGAATAAAAAGCTTGAGAAGAAGAAGAGGGCAGAGGAACGGCACAAATTGAGAATTATGGGTAAATCTCAACCTTCTGTTGATGATGAGAACAAGGCTGTCACCATTGTTTCCAAAGACATTAGCATGATGAAGATCTAGAGCTAAACAGTACATCGAAATGAAGTATAAACAAGACATGGGTTAATAAATAATTTTTTTTTTAATTTATGCATGACAAAATATATGCTTAGAATTAATGTATTTGATTTAAGAAACCCCTAGATCCAGTCCTTTGTTTTTCTGATCTTTACCTGCATGTACATACAGTTAAACACATATCTAGCTATTACCTTAAGGCATATGTCAAAGTTCTTATAGTGTTCTTGGACTTCATTGGTTGTGTTTTTGTGAAGTTGCTTTTGGTTGGGTCAGTGGGTTTTACCGCCAAAACTGAATATTCTTTGTTTTGACATTGAGAGAGAAAGAACCATATTTGACTAAGACCTTCTATCAAGACATTTCCTTATTTTCTGGTAACTCGTTACTAATTATCCTTATTGGTGAATGTCAATTAATATGCCTAGTCTATATATTTGCAAGTTTAATGAGATTCCTTTTGCACTTCATATTAACTGTGAGAAAGGCTAGATATAGAGAGAAAGATATTTTTGAATTGAGCCCATTGATTTTATATATCAGTAGTATATATTTATCAAGAGTAAATTGATGAATCTATCAAGTTATACTTTATTGTATAATCAGAATATTTTATTAATTTGTTCAAATTGAGCATTTGAATTTGACTTTAAAAGATAAGCATTTTTTGAGAAACTATTGCATATAAAGTTAATACAGAGTCCATGTACATAGATTTATTATATACTTTCAATTTCATCTCCTCTTTTTCCTTTAGAAGTTTGCGGGCCAATATCACACGATATATGCCCGGAAACTTTTCGGCCCGCAAGCTGACGTCATAATTGAACAAAATTGGAAAATTGATTGGTACATGACGTCATAATAGAGCACGTTTCTTGACGTTACTGCTAAAACGTCAACAAACTTTTAAGTCTCAAATTTTTTCGTGTTTTTCAGCTCTTAGTCTGTTAAACCGTTGCAAAAAGTGTTCAAAATACAAATTTTGTTAGTTTCTAAATAAAATTGAAAGTATATAATAAAAAGGTTACAGACTTTTGTATGGAAAAATATGACGACCAAGTTTTTTGGCGCGTACCAAACCGAGCTTGAATGGTAAATATAGGATTAAGTTTTTATGATAATGTATTTTTTATGACTAATTCTGGGAGAAAATCTGTTCATATCAGAATATTCAACTTTAAGAGTTGTCTCCCTTGATTGTGATTTTGAGATGAGTAAATACATTATCTTGATGAAAATGACATTCGTAGGATCATATAAGTTATATTGTATATATGCATCTGTGATATCATATTGTTATTTCATGTATTCAGGCTGGTACACTACATTGTACACCATCACTGTTGATTAAATTAATCCCTAAATCCATACAGGAGTTATCATTATTAACTGCAATATTATGTAGGGACAGGCAATTTAAACTGGCATTATTACTGTGTGTAGTAAATGCTCATGTGTAAGAAGGAGGCCAGTGATCTGTGTTGTAAATAAGCTTTATTTTGTTTTTTAATTCTTGTGTGATGTGCTATCTATTACACAATTATGAACTGTTTAGCAGGGAGACATCACAAATTATTTTAGGTCATAATGTAGGGTTATCACCCGAGGACGCCTCTGTGAACCCTACTAAGACCTCATAATTAGTGATGTCTCCTGGTCTGCTATACAGTCCATAATAGTTTTTTATTTTGAAGAATTTAAAAGTAAAAAATAATAGTAATAAAATTGTATAATTTAATTTTACTTGTTACAAGCAAGCAATTTGATTGCCTAAAATAAGCAGAGCACATCAGTTATTCTTGTAATAATCTAACTTGCTCTTTGTGACGTCCTAGAATGACATCACAATGCGTTTGACAGTGTTGTTTCCACTTTTTTGCTACAGCCAAAATTCGTCCGCCTCATTCAAAATCCTTATTAGGGCCCACCTATGTAATCGGCTTTTCCGTCCCGTCCGTCACAAAACAGTTTTCGCGCAATAACTCGAAAGGGCTTCCACCAATCAACATGAACTTTAGGACAGAGTAAATATCCAATGAGGTCAGCTCCTTTCAATTTTTGGAAATTTTTCTGATTTCCCGTTTTCGAGTTGTGGAATTTTCTTTATAAAAAGGGAAGTAACTCAAAAATGTTTGCAGAAACTTGCATAACAGTTTTGGAAAGTGTTAGAATTCCTATCCTCTCGCAACTGGTTGTGGAGAGAATATAGCAGCAGTGCTGCGAGTCCATAAGTCTGTGTGTTTGTGTATGGAACTCTGTGAACAAGATAAAAGCAAGGGTATTCATTTCAGAGGATGCTCAAACCTTGCACACATGTTTCCATGGAGAGAGGATTTACCCTATTGATTTTCAAGGTCAGGGTTCAAAGGTCAAGTCACTTATTGACTATTGTAAAAAAAATCTTGTGAACACAATAGAAGCAATGGCATTCATCAGAGGATCACTAAATATTCCATAAATGTTACCTATGGAGAGAGGATGAACCATATTTATTTTTAAGTTTAAGGGTCAAAAGTCAAGATCACTATGGAGTACTGCCTAAAAATCACACGAACAAGGTTGAAGACACAGCATCCATTAGAGGATCATTAGACCTTCCACAAATATTGCCCATGGAGAAAGTATTAAACCTACTGATTTTAAGGTCATTGATCAAAGGTCAAGGTCATTATTGACTATTTCTTAAAAGAATTATCTTGCGAACATGATATAAGCAAGGTCAATCATCAGAGGATCACTAAACCTTCTACTACTATTAATGGCTCAACCAGTGGGGCCCTCTGTGTGGCCACATCACATTTTTTTCTAGTTATCTCAAAAGTTTCATCACATAATGTGAAAGTGCAATTTTCTGAATTAAATTATAAGAAATGAAGCTAATTTTGACCTAGGTTATACAATATAATCTAACTTGGTGCAGTTTACGCTTTATAATCCGCAAAGCGGTTTATAAAGCGTAAACTGCACCAAGTAAGATTATATCGTATAACCTAGGTCAAAATTAGCTTCATTCCTTAAATATGTACCCAGTCAAGTCATACCAAAACTCAAATCCATCTTCAGGGTACGCGGTATTGGTGGGTATTAGCATTTTGGGGGAACGGAGTAGACCGAAAACCCTTGGCTGGATGAAGATGGGTATTGGTATCATTGTACTTGTCGGTATTTATGTGATAAAATAATACCAAAAATCGGTGGTTGCCTTCCTATATTAGACTGCATTTCTTTTTGGCTGTCAATCAATATAATTTTTTGATTAACACTACATGAACTGGTAATTGTGACTTTAATGTACTTAATGGTCTATACCACACCATTATGGAGTGCCATCTTAATATAAACTCAAATAATTGAAGATATCTTTGATAATTCAAAGATGTCTTAAATTCAATTAATTAATGCACGCAATAATTCATTAAAAAGATCTCTTCAAATAATTAATGATATCTTCAATTCTAAATTATTGCGTGCATTAATTGAAATGATGATGTTGATTAATTCTGCTGAATTGAAGCGCACTATAATTGAATATTGCTCTCTTTAAAAGAATTGAACTATTAAATGCGTGCATTTTTTAAAATCAATTAAATTGCTCTCTTCAATGGAATTGATGTTATTAATTCAATTACTGCGAGCAATAATTCAACTAATGTTTTCTTCAACTAAATAATGCTCGCATTAGATCAACTAATTAGAGCAAAAATTGATTTAATGCGCGCATTAATTTTATTTTAAAGAAAGCATTAATTGAATTGATGACATCTTTAAATAATTATAAATCTTTTCAATTATTTGAGTTTATGTTTATGATAGTTTGGTGCTCCATACATGCATTACTCAGAATTTGATGAGTGGTGTATATATATATATGTAAACAGCACGAGTGACCCTTGGTGTGTATCTGTGCATTGACCTGGTGCATATCTGTATATATTGACCTGGTGTGTAGTTGTATATTTACCTGGTGTGTATAATTGTAAATTGACCTGGTATGTAATCTGTATAATCATATTTGACCTGGTCTTTACCAGTGTTCTGAATCTCACCAGGTGTGTTATCTGTATAGACCTGGTGTGTGTTTATACCGTAATTCTCTAATTTTTCGACGCTCTAATTTTTCGACACTTTCTGAATTTTGGCAATATATCAGTTTTTAAAAATTCTAATTTTTGGACACTCGGGAAAAAATTCTGATGAAAAAATCGTCAGTTATGGAAGGGGTTCGTGTTTATAATTTCTAACTGATTTAAAAGACTATTGACGCTTAAATGATTATATCTATCTTTAATGCCTGTAATTCTTCATTGTTTCGTCTTTTTTCTTTATTTCTTGTGTTGTCACCGTGTTGTATACCATCCTACCTAACGTGAAAAGCGCATGTTACTACTGGATCCGCCATTTTCTTTCACTTTCGCTTTGATAACTCGTTCCGTTTTCTATTCCACATTCGTATTTTATCTTGTCTTTAATGCCTGTAATTCTTCACTGTTTTCGTCTTTTTTCTTTATTTCTTGTGTTGTATACCATCCTACCTAACGTGAAAGCGCGTGTTACTATTGATCCGCCATTTTCTTTCACTTTCGCTTTGATAACTCGTTCCGTTTTCTATTCCACATTCGTATTTTACTTATCTTTCAAATGCCTGTAATTCTTCACTGTTTTCGTCTTTTTTCTTTATTCTTGTGTTGTATACCATCCTACCTAACGTGAAAGCGCGTGTTACTATTGGATCCGCCATTTTCTTTCACTTTCGCTTTGATAACTCGTTCCGTTTTCTATTCCACATTCGTATATGACAATCTTCATCGTTTGTCGTAAGATCGTCATTTTCTTACAAGTTCACAACCCTTATGTTTTTAATTGATGATAAGCACAGACAACAAGCAAAATCAAATATATTTGAACAAACAAAATAAACTCCGAGATCTCCAGAGACTCCGAGAGTGTAACTGGAATTTTCTCCGTCGCGAGGTTATGGAGTGATCGGAATGAGCGGAATATAACGACTGGATTAATTATTCGGGTTACACTGAGTGTAATACCGGCCCGTACACTTGTGTATGATCCTGAAAATTCGTACTTACTGGCCCTTATAGATATCAATTCTTTCCGGTAAGGAAATCATACCAAAAGTTTTCAAATTTTAATTTTTCGACACTTTGCAAAATCCTGAAAAAAATGGGTGTATTTTAGTGTCAAAAAATTAGAGAAATTACGGTATATTGATTTGGTGTATATCTGTGCAATGACCTGGTGCGGTATCTGTATAATTATATTGGACCTGGTGTGTAGTTGTATATTGACCTGGTGTGTATCTATATATTGACCCTGGTGTGTATCTGTATATTGACCTGGTGTGTACCTGTATAATTTAATTGACCTGGTGTGTATCTGTATATTGACCTAGTGTGAGTTGTATGTTGATCTGGAGTGTAGTTGTATATTGACCTGGTGCATATCTGTTTCATTGACCTGGTGTGTTGTTGTATATTGACCTGGTGTGTATCTGTATATTGACTTGGTGTGTATCTGTATATTGACTTGTGTGTACTGTATAATTAAATTGACCTGGTGTGTATCTGTATAATTATATTGACCTGGTGTGTATCTGTATAATTATATTGACCTGGTTGTATCTGTATATTGACCTGGTGTATACCTGTGTCTGAATCTCACCTGGTGTGTATTTTTTAAGGTTTTCTATGACTTCCTTCAGCCCCAGTTCTAGCTGTTTGTTCTGATCCTTGAGTTGTTCCGTCTCGGACTTGTATCGAGAATTCTCCTGATACAACTTGTCCATCTCCCTCAAATTCTTCACAAAAGTCTTCATCATGGCCTCGATGCTGCAAAAACCACAAAAATACCCATGATACTTTCAAGATATCTATTTTATACAGTCAAACCTGTCCTAGCGGCCACCTGGAATCAGCGGCCACTCCCGACCAGCGGCCACTCTCAATTCCCCCCGATGATTTTCACTATATATTTGTACTGGAATAAATGGCCACCTATGTAAGGCGGCCAGCGGCCACTCGAAACCTTGCCCAACACGTTAATTATACTGTAATAGACGTCCATTTTGTCAAGAATCTACATAATATATGCAGCAAATTGATCTGAGATGCGACATTGTTTAAAAACAGGACGTCCGCGGACGTATACAGAGGAAATTCGCATGTTCAAAAAACTCGGGAGATTTTAGATGTCGGGATCGGGATTTATCAAGAAACGAAAGCGAAACGCCGTTTTTATTACCAAGAAAATCTTGTTTATCTTTTTGTATGCTTGAAACGAATTTGAAGCATGTTATTATTCATTACGAAGAAACTCTTATCTATTCTTTTAGTACACCTGGACATGCATATAAGGTATTTAAAGAATGTTACTAGGTGTTTTATATATTTCTTGTCACGATAAATCATACTAAATCTGGAAGCTTTCGTGGCATTTTTTAAAAAATTTTATTATGGATACATTTTGTTTCATTCATTGCATTAAAACATTGTTTGCTAAAATGAAGTTGTTGTTTTGACGTTAGCGTACCACAGTAGTAATGCGGGACACATCCTAATTGTTTTGGGACTCAACAAATATAGCTGAGATGCAACCTTTACACATTTACAGGCTTTACCAAAACAACAAACCTCCCATGAATCCTGAACTCGAGTTTTAAAAAATCCTAATGAAAATCTCACAAGATTGCAGCAGAATTAGATATTGGTAAGACTCAGAATAATGTGGATTCAGAAAGAAAACAGCGACGACTTATTACAGAAAGCAATTAATGACCTTGGTTTGGTTTTTTTTTGTTTAAAAGAGAGAAGGATAATAATTTTCCTTTATGTACACGTATTATTTTCTACATATATATGATAATTAATTTTATGAAATTCATTTTGTTTTACTCTGTGAAGTGTAAGACAGTTTATAACTTGTTCATATTTGGATTGACAGGCCATCTACAGGCAAACTGGAATGAGAGGCCACCTGTCTTAAGTGGCACTTTCATAACTTCCCTAAGGTGGCCTCTGAAAACAGTTTGACTGTACATGTAGTTTGTGGAGATTCAAGCTTGTTCAAATCATGACCCCTGGGGATACGATGATGCCGCAATAGGGGATCAAAGTTTTACATATGATTATACAGAGAAAATCTTTAAAGAAAAAATGAAATTCATATGAAAGCTCCCTGATATAGTGGAGATTCAGGTTTGTTCAAATCATGATACCCAGGGGTACGATGGGGCCCCAATAGGGGATCAAAATTTTACATATTATGATTACATTGTATATAGGAAAAATCTTTAAAGATCTTCTTCTCAAGAACCACTGGGCCAGAAAAGCTGAAATTTATATGAAAGCTTCCTGATATAGTGAAGATGAATGTTTGTTCAAATCATGATCCCCAGGGATAATGTGGGGCCACAATAAGGGATCAATATTTTACATGCAAATATATAGGGAAATTCTGTTAAAATGATATGGAGTGATATTAAGTTTGTTTAGATAATACCTTCCCCACTCCGAGGGTTGGGTGGGCCACAATATT
>CAJDSM010022458.1:20886-39443 GCA_903981925.1 Ostrea lurida
ATTAGAAGATGCCAAAGCTAGTCCACTTTTGGATTCTTCAACACCAGAATATAGGCTGAATGCTAAGATTGTGGATGTTGCCGATCACAGGCTCTTTAAACCACCGCGGATTACGGATAGTAATCCTTCCTATTCTTGCCACCGGTTCCTGCGTATGATCAGTTTTTGAATCGAGGCAGTTTACTTACAATCAAGTTGTTGTTGCAGGGGTTTCAACAGACACGTTTAAAGGCATCATTTCGTAAATTCTATGGCCGTTATAACAATTTAGTTTACCAGTATGACCTACCATTGAGTCAAATGCTGTTTGATGTGTTTCATAGCCATTGTTAAGCCGTTTTTCACACGCTGATTTGACTACGGATTGCTCCGTTTATCTGATCAAGACTACGGGCTCGCAGGGCCGTGAACGGTCAACAGGAGATGCTTACTCCTCCTAGGCACCTGATCCCTCCTCTGATGTGTCTAGGGATTCGTGTTTGCCCAACTCTTGTTTTTGTATTCTATTTTGGACTTACGAGATTGATCACTGTTCGTTACCTTTGCCTTTACATCTTTGATAGCTAGAGAGTATTCATAGAAAGAATGAAAATTCAAAAGGGTGATCTTCATCCAGTTCTTGAAATATGCATGATTTGTGCCTCCTTGTTAACATGTTAGTAGTGCAAGAACACATTCATGCATCACCAGAAGAGGTCCATACTACTTTAGCTTTGAAAATGCATGTACATGTACAACAGGGAGGGATCTTTATCGTGCCACACCTGCTGTGACACGGGAGCTCGATTTTTCCGGTCTCATCCGAATGATCGCCCCATTCAGTCGCCTCTTACGACACGCAAGAGGATGCTGGGGACCTATTCTAACCCGGACCTTCCACACCCGCTTCGTACACTTAGATATTTTATTAAACATTGACATTAACGGCAAACTAACTACTCAATCTTATGACAAACGTGACGATTTCAGTTTCTCCATCCTCAACTTCCCATATATATGTAGGAACATTCCATCATCACTTGCATATGCTGTGAATGCCTCTCAACTTATTCGATACGTAAGAGCATTTGTTCTGCGTATGATCAGTTTTTAAATCGAGGCAGACTACTTACAAACAACTTGTTGTTGCAGGAGTTTCAAGAGTCACGTTTAAAGGAAGCATTTCGCAAATTCTATGGCCGTTATAACGATCTAGTATGCGGGTATCTGTAAAGTGCGAAACGAAACGAAATCTACCGAAACGAAACGAAACCTATATCGAAACGAAATAAAACCTACCAAATCGAAACCCTATACCAAAACAAAGAGAAACGGAAAATTGTATAACAAACTATTTAATTTATAAAATTCATAATAGCAATAAATGGCGAACGTCATAATAATACGGTCATACAGGAAGTGTGGCATGTAAATGTAACGTTAATTCGTTATCTCATACAAGTCCTAAGTAAACATCTTGTGTTTAATTAATTGTTTTTAGATAACAGAGACTGATTATTAAAACAAGCTGTGGGTCAGCACTCCAATACAAAATAGACGAGATCTTACACACTTCCTACTGAATGTTAAATAGCCCCGAGAGAAGGGGGCCTGTATCGTATTTTTGCCCCCCCCCCCCCTTCAATTCTCTGTCCTCTGCTCGCTAACACGGTAACACCTCTGTTAAAGATGAAATTACAAGGTTTTCATAAAACTCTAGTACAGAGAAATTTCATACCAACATCCAACTTAGCTCAATAAATTTATGTTGTAGAATTTAACAGTTTAAGATAAAATTGTATTACCGCTGTGAACAAATTCCTACAATTTGATTTTAATCCAATTAAAGTTCTCCGGGTTTCATGATTATAATACATGTAGTTCTTTTAAAAATGCTTAATCAAGTTATATCTAGTGGTCAGCAAAAATTTTGAAAGTCAGTTGCTTGAGTGTACAAAGAAAGATACATGCAGCGCTTCACAAATCTTCGCTATGTAAACAAGGCTCGAGCCTCTGTTTATAATGCTTTACAGAAAAGATTGCTTCGTAGAGAAAATATTATGTTTAAAACAATATGAGATGTGAGAAACACTAGACACTTGCTTTAATTGTGATTCTAGAATTGAACTAATTTGCAAAAATATCTTTTTAAATGGAACGTTTTAGTAGCATATTTTCAAATATATAAGCCAAAATCATTGGTTTCGGGCCGTGTTTACATAACAAAGAATTGTAAGTGCTGTATCTCACTGGGAAGTCAACAGATTTAAAATGTTTTGGACCATTAGAAATACCTTATGTTCAAGCATTGTAAACATTAAAAATTGCAATTCTAAATTTGAACAATTTTTAGATTCAAACGTTCATATATATATAAATACTTGAAACCTCCCGTTTGTTTCGTGTTATCCCTGACGTCCGGACCTGTAACAACCCAACACAACCCCTCCCAGCTGAAATTTCTGAAACTCATTGCTCCCCGTTAACATCTAAAGTTAACTGGAAGATCTTTACATTGTGCCCCCACCCCACGGCTTTATCTTTTACCAAAACACCGGCTTCTTCCTTCAATGTATGTGTATATAATGCGACCGTATCAAGTTCCAACCCCTAATCGATTTCACATATATGTGGCACCTTTCACAGGGATCGGAGATGCTCGTCCATAATTATCATTTAATTGATATTATAATTGAATATTAGATTTGGGTTTACAATGCGTCTGTTTTATTATTGACGGGTATAAATTTTCGTTTCGGTAGGTTTCGCTTCGTTTCGATAGATTTCGTTCGGTTATATTCGGTTCGTTTCGGTTATATTACGTTTCGTTTCTATTTCGTGTGGTCGCACTTGCAGGTGCCCCCTAATATGCCCATACAATCTGCCATTGGGTTAAATGCGATTGTCTGACATATTTCATAGCAATTGTTGAGCCGTTTTTCCATACACTGAATTTGAGTGCGGATGGTACTCCGTTTCTGATCAAAGACAATTAGCTCATCGGGTCGTGTGACCTTTGGCACAGGCATGCTTACACTCTCCTAGCATCCTGATCCCACCTCTGTGGTGTTCCAGGGGTTCCTGTGCTTGCCAACTTCTTGTTTGTATTTTGTTATTTGGGACTTACTAATTTGATCACGTGTTGTTATCTTCGCCTTTTCATCTAGATAGTCGAATGGAGGCACATAGCTTTATATTTGTTCTCCTCGTGCAGAAGCTTTGAATAAATTCTGCCCCACCGTTGATTGTTTCATGTCCCACTCGAGAATATTTCACTCATATGGAGACAGTCACCCATTTGCCGTGTGAAGGGCTTGCCAAATTTAAGTATGCTGCCTCGGCACTCAGGGCCTTTGAGTAGTGAGGGAGTCTTTATTCGCTGCCCACACTGCGCCCTGACACGGGGGCCTCAGTTTTTTCTGTCTCATCCGAATGACCGCCCCATTCAGTCGCCTCTACGACATGCAAGGCGAACTGAGCGACTATTTCTAACCCGGATCCCCATCGAGTCATTCTGCCATCGTAAAATATAAAAACAGAGTCAGCCTAATAAAGAGAGCCACAATTTGTTCACCCGCTAGAATTCCATCAAACTGTTGGCAAGACCTGATTGCTAAAGACTACAAAGATATTTTTAATAAGGGAACTTCCATGGCATTAGTTTTACCACCAACTTTTTGAGCTACTTGTGCGTAAAATAAGAGTGGAATTTAAAAAAGTGATTTTTGAATGAGTGATAAAATACAAGCGCTCAATGTCAAAATACACTTTAGTAGCAAATTTACCCATATACAGCAAATGTTGTGCCATTCACAGCAGGACAAGTCTTTCGCCACCCCACGGATATACGTTGTTCTTAATAAGAAAAAGCCACGGTTTATTTGATTCCTAGATAATACGATTATCAATTAAAATTTAGTTCATTTCATGAAACAAAAGATTGATACTTTTAACAAATAAATGAGAACTCATCCCGGCTGCTTAATTACCAATTCACTGTGGTAAATTCCAGTTTCAGGAGCGTGCTATTTAGCGTCATTAATGACTGACGTTGTATCCTGCTCTAGGAGCCATGCCTATGAACAGCGTTTATTACCAATATCCTTAAATCTGTTTTGTTTTTGATACGGAAATTGTGTCCCCTAATAGCGGAACATAGTTGTAGCATTTTCCACGTGGCCATAACTCCCGCTTTAAAGTGATGTTTAAAATAGAAAAATCGATTTACTAAATTCATGTTAGCTTAACAACTTTTGTGTTTGAAATTCCTCGTTTGTTCTCAAGCCTCTGTATTTTATTTTATGCATCAAATTGCTATGTATTCAGATTTTTATGAAGATAATTATTCTGCACACTCAGACCCGTTTACGCTTGCAGTTACGCTAAAACACCAATTAGGACGGGCTATTTGGTGTCACAATAACTTTATCAAAAAAATTTATAACCCTTTTTTGAAAGATGCCTAAATTAAAATGGTAAAAACCTATAAATATTATATATACATTGATCTGTTTTATTTCTGCAAATAAATTCTTTCAGTGAGCAGCGCAGTTGGCTTATTACATAATTCCAGCAGAAACAGTTACTGAATTATTGTAATTCATTCATTTAATTTTTTTTCTTCTTTGTGCATAATACTGTAGGCTTTACTCAAGTAGTGTTCTGTTCATCAGTTTTCTACAAAACTCATAGCATAACTTTTTGTGGCCGGGTTACACGAGTTGCAAAACCGGCTTATAAAATGGTGAATGGCGGGCCGGTGGGCGGCGGGCAGGGCGGGGAAATAATTTCTCTAACAGTTTACTCAGTAATTACATTATCCGTAACCTCATGACATTTTATATTTATCATCAGCGGGTGGTCCCATATCGTGCGGATCCGATTTCAGACCGCTACGACATCTACTGGCCTGTTTACCGACTTAGACTATTTTCCCAGTGTTATTCATAATTAGTGCAAATTTTCATAACACTTTACTCAGCACAAATTAAATTATCCCGTACCTCCATGACCTTTGATATCCATACATCAGCGGTGGCTCCCATATCGTGGGATCAGATTTCAGACCTGACCGACACCTACTTCCCTGTATTACCAAATTTAGAATAGTTTCCAGTGTTAATTCTTAATAGTGCAAATTTTTGTAACAACTTTACTCAGCAATCAATTATTCGTAGCCGCCATGACCTTTGATATCCATCATCAGCGGGTGTCCCCATACGTGGGATCCGATTTCAGACCTGCTCCGACAACCTACTTCCTGTTTACCAAATATTTTCAGCAGTTATCATTTCCATACTAGTACAATTTTTGAATACTGGTAATACCCATGTTATTTATGGATTATTTTATTACATGTATGTTAATTGCTGATTTTTTTTTTATTGTTAGTATCTAATATTAAGCATCCTATAAGGCCCAACAGAAAGTTTTTGAAATTTTAATTTTTCATGTACTTGGACACAGAGCATCAGTATGGACAACTGCATCGTGTAACCCAGTTTCCAATCTGCGCGCCCATGTCAACTTCCTGTTTGACGCAACTTAGAATATAGATTAGAACATCAACATATTTACAGCAACCCGGCCATTTTCTGTCTTTGACCGCATTTTTTTTTAAAATCCTAACAAGATGCTGTTTTATCAAACACTTATGCCCTACAGCACTACCACGAAAGGAGGCTTGTCATTAGCAATACACATTTGAAATATGAAAGCCCCTATCACCTTCCATTCAAGTGTTCTGACCAATGTTAATGTTTTTGAAGAGTAGCGCCCTTAAAAGTTTAAGGACAGGAGGTCAAAATTTTGTACCAGTAAAAAGGTTGTCATAAGGAATACACATGTTTAAATATAAGCTCTAATCACTTGCCATGGAAAATAAAAACAAAACATGATCCATGGGGCTACGACTTAATTCAGCTGTATTGAGGTCATCTACACTTTAGGCCTGAAATTCTCTGTTAAGTAAGAAATGTGTCAAATTAGCATGCCAATACGGTTAATCGTGAAATAATAACTTTATTCTGTCGTTTTCAGTATAAATTGGCGAAGTTAGCAATGTGTTAAACTTTAATCATATCCCAAAAACATATACAAAGTTGTAGGGCAACACGGACCCCCGACAAAGCGAAGGCTGATCAGGGCTATGAAGGAGTAAACCAGCCTCTTACTGTCGCTCACATTCCGCCGTGAGCCCTCAGTAGACTATAATGCTTACACGGTTTGTTTACTTTATTTTGAATCAATTAAAGCTTACTTGTTTCGAAGAAAATTCCAATAATTTAAACAAAGAGAATTTACATTATATAAAATAAATGACTGCCAAGACGAGGGTTACAGTTGGAAATTGTCACCCCGAGAAAACCATTGTGACCGAGGCGTTAGCCAGAGCGTCAATAATGGTTTTCAAGGGGTGACTATTTCTACTTGTACCCCTCTCTTGCAGGCTTATTTATTTACCAGTCATGTATTACACTCTGAATGCTCATGAATATACAAATGCTTTGATCCAAAATTGACCAATGTACTGAGTAAATGCGCATGAGATGAAAGCCCTTTCGATTGTGACGTCAATAATATTGTTGACGCAAAAACATAACGTCAAGCATAAGCCATTGCCAAAACTTGACTAAGTAAGATGTAAACATCAAGAAAATGCAAAATGGGAATACCTTAGCGTCTCATTTTGTGATTTGCGATCATTTAAAATTTATGCTGATTTCATCCGCCTTTATACCAGCCTCCGTTTATGCACACTAGAAAGGGTTAAACCGTCGCCGATAAATTTCGCGCAGTTTTAGAATAACACCCTTTGTCAAGCCAATGGGGACCGTTTGTTACGTTCTCACAACACTGCTGGAGCGCGCGTTTTTACATTCAGCGAGGTGACAATTCTATTTATCAAAGGTTTCTCAACCATCAGAATCAAGTATTTTTACATGAAAGTATAATATAAAATCAATACGGTACCAATTTGTGTGCACCAGGGTGCCTCATTTCGACAAATTATGTCTCTTCAAGTGATGCTCAAACCGAAAAGTTGGAAATATCCGAAACATGAGTAAAACTTTAAAGTTGATCAATGTTGCCAAACGATTGGGGCCAAAAACTTTCGAAGGAATCGAGCTATGCCTGAGGGAGATAATCCTAAATTTTGAAGAATTTTCAAATTTTTTTAACCACGCCAATTTAAATACATATCCGTATTTCAAGCTAGTAATAGTACCATAGCAACTGGGATGTAGAGGACCCTCGGGACTAAACAGTTCCACCAGCAGAGGCCTCGACCCAGGGTCTAATATAAATCATATACGGTACCAATTTTTTGCCACCAGAATGCGCATTTTCGACAAAGTTATGTCTTTTCAGTGAAAGCCTCAAACCGAAATGTTGCGCAAATCCGAAACAGAAAGTAAAAACTTTATAAAAGTGATCAAATGTACTACGCAGAGAAAATGTAGGCATTTGATGGAACGACAGCCGTGTACATGAGGCCAGATACCCTAGTCAAGAATAGGATGGGATACAAAATGGCCTTCCATAGCTTTAACCGCTTTCGTAAATGAATCGTTACTTTTTTGCCATTTATAACTTTATAGTTTGAAGTATTTTCAATAAATAGTTGTAAAATTACGTTTAACTTACCTTTAATAATCATATAAAACTCCGCTGGTGACGTAAATAACAATAATACGAATTGCGTGTTTGTAAACAAGTTTACCGTTTTGTGACGTCATAGTCCAAGGCGCTGCGACCATTTTGATTTAGGCTAATATAAACGCAACATGCCATATAGTTTACCAACTTTTTTCACATCAAATGCAGTTGCTTGAAATTTAGAGAATAAATACAATTGCCTTCTTAAAGTTATTAGTTGAAATATGCCGCATAAATGTTGCTAAATTAAATTAAGATTTCATTCACTCAACTTTCATTTTTTTTTCCCAGGGCTTTGCCTCTTCCCTCTCTTTGATTGTTCAATTTTTCAAATTGATTCGATCGCTACGGAGAGAGAAATATAAACTTTGACAGGGAATTATTGAGTCCATATACCCTGCCAAGAATCCAATAACTAGATAATGTAGTGCCAAAAGATTGGCGCGTCAAAACTTCGGGAAGATCAGAGCTATGCCTGAGCGGAGGATAATCCTAAATTTTGATTATGAATTCAAATTTTTACCACTGCAATTAAATACATATAATCCGTATTTCTCAACTAGTAAACATAGCTACATAGCAACTGGAGCTTGTAGGAACCTCGGGGACTAATAATATTATAACAACAATTATTGAGGCCCACGGCCGAAGCGTGGGAATAATCATTGCCCAGGGTTTGATAAATCAAGAGGTCAACCTCATCAGAAGTCAATAATTGTTTTATCAAATTATTCAAAATCCCATTAATAATGCCCATTTTATTGGGAGAAGAACAAAAGCGGCGCTTCATTAGCAAATCAACAGATTATTCAAACAAACCAGATTCGCCGAATGATATCCCTGCCTGCGAAAATCTGTTAGTCCATGTCTCAGAGACATCAAAGTAGTTTTTTCTTTTTACAGCTCTCCGTAGTAATTTTGTCTGGCCTTAGCGAATAAAATTCGATTTCGCTTTAGCTCTATGAAAGGCCTTAATATTCAGTTGTTTTTTTCTTTCAAAGAAATTTCAGAACGTTCTAACGGCGGTTTCCGTGGCCTCCCTAGCTTGGCTTTTCCGCATAATAACTTGTACATAATCCTCCCTATTCCTCATCATTATAGGTCGTCGCAAATCGCGTACGTTCTTGTTTCGTTCCGCCATATGTTTAAACGTCATTCAGAGCTTGGTTTTCCCTCACTTCTATGTTTTAAGGTCACGCCAGCTATGTCGCTCTATGTTTTAAGCTCCACGCCGAATTTGTCATTTATTTTTAGTTCCATGCCAGATTGTCAGCTATTTGTTTACCTCCGAGCGTTCTATTTATAATGCTACTTCTTTGAGTTTTATCAATATGCGAATGCCTGTTAGTTTCATCCAACAAAATTTTTGGAGATCTTTGGAAGTATCTATACATAAAAACACTTACAGATGTTTTTAGATTAGCTAATATAGGGAATATTGAACAGTGTACAATTTAATATCGAAGGCCATATTTTGCCTCTTTGTCTGCTTTGTGTTGCCATGGATACCAATGTGACTTGGCAATACAGAAGAATTCATACTATTATAAGAGTAGTGGTGGTTTTAATATATCTTAAAATGTATAGATGAGCCAATGTCAGTTGCTTATTGTCAGTAGACAAGCATAGAAGGTCTGAGATATTGCTTAAAATGTGTTGTCATTAGAAATTTATATTCTCATAAGCCCAAATTAAATAGCCTTATTGCTTCGGCCGCGTATAAATTGTTGCCTCGTTTGGAAGTCGTGTAGAGAATACATCGTGTGAATCACTGCTGTAGCCAAACAGCGACTTCATTTTGGTCTTTTGATCTATCTATATAATTGCTTTTGGACTGTTTTATTTGAGAGTGGTTGTTTGACAACACGGAATTTGATTCGATTTCTTACTATATTTTAACGAACGGCGTAATCCCAATTTACTTTATTTTCGACAACGGGCTCACGGCGAGTGTGAGTGGTCACCAGGAGGATGCGTAACTCCTTCCATGCGCACACTGATCCTGCCCCTTCGACTTTGTATATGTTTTGAGGGGATTTTGATTCCATTTTTGAAAATACAATGCTTAACTTCTCCAATTTTAATATTTTTTATATTTCAGAAGCCTGAATGTGTCTACTTTAGGTTTTTAGTTAATTTTTCCCATGGCCGTTCTGTTCAGAAATGTTTAGCTGTTTTTACAATATCCAAAGGTAAGCTTAGACTCCTGTATGTGTTTTTTTAAATTGCCTAAACCAATTGCGTTTTATCATTTCTTGTTTTTTTACCATATAAATCTTCAGACTGCGGATGGAAACGCAGTCAAAATAACAGGGTTGTCAGCTTTTGATTTAACTACTGTTAAATTCCTAATTAAACGCCGAGATAGGTTTATTTATTGCGGTACGTAATTTCGCGGAGAGCTCGATCGCGCCAAATAAAATGTTTCGCCTTTGTTATTTTATGGCGGCTACTAAAATTACATGCTAAACAACTCTTCATTTAATACAACAATCGCGAATTTACCATTCTCGCGATAGATGTGTTAGAGTCAACTTCAGCGCATATAAAGCTATCGCCGGAAAATAAGGAATCTACAAGTATGCTAATTATAAAAATGTAGTTTTTATTCTGCATTGAGAAGTGGTTTGTTGCCTAATACTGTCTAACAGGATAAGCTTCAAAAAACTCCCGTGCACAGTCGATACCTTGATGATTACATTGAGAGCCTTAGATGTTCTTGGCCGCTGAGAGCGATTGCCAGACTGCAGTAGAGCTAATTGCTATCTGCTACCGCTTTTGTGCTTCGCTTACAAATATTTTTATATAAGATCCTTTGTACATTTCTCTTTGAGCATTGCTAATAATAAAAAGTGCGAAGTATAACATCATGCAAACCGCTAATCATAATTCAAAAAGCCATATACAAAATCGAGTGATGGGCAACACGGACCTCCGACAAAAGCCGCAAGGCAGGATCAGGTGTCAATTGTGGAGTAAACATCTCCTCTGCCTGACCGCGCTCACCCGCGCCGCTGAGCCCTCAGTCGAATAATAGTAAACGATTACCCGTTAGTCAAATCTAGATAGGGAAAGTGCAAAACAGTTTAAAACAAAGGGTTATGAAACAAATCAGTCCCAAACATTATTGACTTGCTGATAATTTTGTAATCGCAAACAAGCCCGTCATTTTATGCGACCGCCCCTAGAATTTGTCGCCGAAATGATGACTTTAAACGAGATCTTCGTTATAACCCTGCAACATCAATGTGGTTTGTTAGTAGTTTGGTCTCGCTTTAAAAAGTCCTCATACACACCATTAAGCCGGTGATAGTGCGTATATTAACTACATACAAAAAGGCGAAGTTAACATTTGTGATCAAACGTAATCATATCCAAAAAACATATACAAAATCGAGTGTAGGGCCCAACACGCCGACCTCCGATAAAAGCCCAAGTGGATCAGGATGCCCATGGAGGAGTAAACATCCTCTGCTGACCGGTCACCCCCGCCGTGAGCCCTCAGTCGAAAATAACAGTAAACGCCCCCCCGGATTACCCGCCTAGTCAAAATCTAGTAGGAAAGTGACAGTTTTAACAAAGGGTATGAAACAAATCAGTCAACATTATGACGTTAGTGATAATTTTAATCTGCAAACAAGGTCATATATTAGCGACCGTAGAATTTGCGAAATGATGACTTTTAAACGAGATTTCGTTATAACCCATGCCAGCATCAACTTTTTTGTTAGCAGCGGCCTCGCCTTTAAAAAGTCCGCATACGCATAGCATGCTCTTGCGCATCGAATCAACTGGGAGATTATACACACCATAAAGCAGGTGATAGTGTATATAATTACTACAGGAGAAAAGCGAAAGTTGACGATTTGCAAAGTTAAAGTCATCACGAACTTATCATATAATGTAGTTGTCAGTCTGCCCCATTAGATCAATGTTAAGCTAAAATATCCAAATGTATGAAGCAGATATGTCAGATTCTGTGGTTGTCCTTTATATCGATCTTCGGGATATATCAAATGGACATAATGTGAAATATGATTGTTAATTGATAACACACATCTTATATTACCTATATGTAAGGTTGAAGGACACGCAAGTTTTTTGTTTTTATCCCCACGCTAACATTTCTGCTAAAATTCTGCTTCATATTGAATATAAAAATAAGTCTGCCAATAAGGGCCCCACAATAGTGCCATAGGAACACCTACGGATTGTGGAAAGACGGAGTCTCCAAAGACTACATAAATATTATCTATAAGATAACCCAAGCGATGCTCTTGAATATCTACCTTCAGAGTACTTGTTGGCGCAATCAGACTGTTTCTAGATTTTTAATTTTATCGCTGAGAATCGTTGTGTAAAGTGTTTGGAGAAATCATAGCGTTTTGATGCAGTTCAATTTTTGAAAATTCTCCGTGACTTTAGGTTATCCAAAGCCTCTTTAGAGTTTTCTAAGAATCCACATCTGAATTGACCACCACTTCTTGCCGCAATATGTAGTTTGGAACAGATCTGTCTGAAGAGATTCTTTTGATTAGCCCTGTTAGTAGTTTAGTCCAAAGTAAAGAAAGAGGCCCTTGGTTTAGAGCACTTACTGGAGCCAGCGATTGTATCTTTGTTCTGTTAAGAGGTTTTTAATGCCAATTTTCGGAATCAAATAAAGGCTTATGGTAATTCAAATTTGATCCTGATTTCTCGGATATGGAAAGCTATTTTAAACAGAAAGGTGATTTTGGAAGCAATTTCTCAATCTTTTGCTGAAATTGTCTTATGAGGGTGAAGTAAGCGATATCCCAGATAGTTGAGAGCCTTAAATCCTAGTTCCATTTAAAAAGACAATATATAATAGTAAAGACTTTGTTGTTAACAAACATAAATCCACCAGGCCTCTTTTGGGTGTAGTACTCCATCCAGCGTTCACGCAAGCTTCGGAGCTCGTACCAGCTGTCACCACCCGATCAATGTGATCTCGAATCACTCTTTGAACGCCTATCTATTCGTGTCGGCTTCTAACTCATTTTACCACTTCTGCCGTTTCGTTAACAAGGACACCGTAGGAGGTAAACTGATGACCCATCCATAATCCTCTTAGTACATGCTATGTCGCTGGATACAGTTCCCCTGTTAAATAAGAGATGTGTGAATACTTGCGGCGATAGCCAGATTGCTCACCATTAAAAACTCCACGTCATCTCAATGATCCCCAAGTTCTCCTCCTATGCGGCGTACGATTAAAAATCACCAACAGTACGATCAAAGCCCTCCTCATCTCGCGCTGCAGAATTTGTTCTTGCTCCCGGTCTCTGGCATCGCCGTGCCCGACATCGGCCTCCTCTTCCCCTTCCCACACAGCGCTTCCATGATAGTCATGAAACCTCTCCATCGCCATCTCTCACACCTGAGCGACCCCCCCGGTTCTTCCGCCCCCCATTTTCCCACCTGTAAGCGTCTAATCCCAATGACAAGCTAATTCAAAATCAACCAAGGTCAAGGTACGGGACTTGAGAGTATTCGCTCAATTGACCTATTAATGCAGTGAAAAGCTATATTAGTAATATTTCAAAATCTAAATGGCCCTCGTCACGTAAACATAAAATTTTGTTATGATGACCTCTAGCTAGGACAGCAGATCTTGAAAAGAACGCTTTTAGAGTGAATAAATTAATACAGCAATCTGCATGCAAATGTAAGATGGTAATGCAAATTGTAGAAACGAATGGGTAGCGCAACAAACCTTCCATTAAGCAACAGACCAGGAGTATTACCCATATCAAAACTCTCAAACTGTGTACAATTGTGTAAAACTCTTCATCTAAACATATACTATAGCCTTATGCATCGCATTCTAAAGATTGCATCTATATCATTAACAGACTGCATTGTGATAGTAAATAGTCTCGTAAAAGTGATAATCGTGACCATAATAATTTCTTAGAGATGCCAAAGTATGTGATGAGAAGGCACACTCACATACAAATACAAGGCAAGAAACTAAACCGATTCTGTAAACTCATTGATATACACCTGCATTACAATCAGTCAATGCCTCAAAAGCATAGAAAAACAAGAGGCCCACAGGTTCTACGTCACCTGAGTATCTTGCTCCTATTAAGCACGTCTTCTAGTGATTTTGCATTTCAGCCAGAAATTTGAGGCAAAATCTATTGTTCACATGTTGTCATCAGTTGCGATAAATATTGGATAGTGTTTAGATGGGAAACCATATCATGCTTACTTAATTTGCGATATTCAGTGTGCTTGCACTTCGATAATTCAGGGGTCTCTTAACACTCGCGCCATTAGGTAGTCCATATGGCATGATAGGATGACTCCTAGGTAACTTAGACTAGGTTAAACGTCTCTTACATCTTCCATATACATGATAATTTGTTGCTGATTGACTGTTCCTTGAACATTTTGAACTTTGACCCCAAATTCAATAATGTGAACATCTTCGCCTCTTGTGTGAAGTAGTCCTAATATGTGTTGGTAATCGATGACTCATTGTCGCATCATAGGCTAGACTATGATATTATAGCTTGCTTTCCATAAAAAACTTGGTAATCGCATGATTTACGTACTTCAGATATTCAGGTTGCCCACTTGAGTCGATTTCTACCCCCAATTTCGATAGGAACAGATTCGTGCCCATGGGGTTAGTTCCTGTTGCATGTTCAGTAGTATGACGTGGAGTCTCTCGGGCTACGATATCGATATCACTGCTCTCGATCCCAGAAAACTACATATCTTCTGCTTTGCATGTCCGTGCACGTTGACCATATGTATAATATGGTTGACTCTAGATGGAACGAGCAAACTCTTTTTATGAGCCCATAAACCATTGTATCTACAGACGGACAATCCGATTTCATTATTAACACTCCTCCGTGCCCAACTTGTGCTTACTGAACAAGGAGTGAGAATTATGGAGTTCAAAAGGCTCCGTGCTGCTGATTTGCGAAACATATCACATATTAGTTTCAATTTACGAATATACGCGAATACGCGAGTTAAAGATGTGTTTTATCCAATAGTTTGTACATGTCAAATAAAACACTATGTACCAAAGTGTTGGCCTGGTACACCTTAGAGGTTCTCCAGAACCCCAATCTCACACTAGGCGATCACATAATTTACATTTTCTAGGATAGAGGGTTCCTCCTCAATAACTTTTCATGTGTGTCAGTGTTATTTTCATCGTAGGACATGTGCGGTTGTAAAATAGATTTGACCCCTGGGATGCAAGGAGCCTAAATTTACAATTTATGTGCCCCTGTCAAAAATGCTTCATACAAGTTTTGAAAAAGAATTGAATCATATTGATCATAGAAGAAAAAAATGTTCAATTGTTAACATATTTCATCACTGAAGCCCTAGCTCTCTATTTCCGCACCCATGATTACCAAAACCCCTACCCCTCAAGGGAATCAATGATAGAATTTTAAGTAAAATATATAATTTATCAAAATAAAGTAATAGACATACGTCAGCTAGCATCATTATCCAAAATCATTTAGTTGCAAGTTAATATCATAAAGTGAGTTCAAGGATGATCTTTTCAAATGGTTTACACTGATCTTACCAAGTTTGGCCCTGCCCTGGGGTCAAATCCCAAACCCGGTGTTGTCATTCCCAAATTACAATTTAGGAAGTAGGTCCTAACTCCTCACGTGAAGATCTCTCTAGGTGCGAATTTTAGTTTCTCTTATGATATTAGTGCGATGTGGTTGTAAATGAAAAAGATATTTTGAAAACTCTGGTCAACTTTTTGCCACATTCCCAATTAAGTGGGTGCGAGACAATATAGTTCCATAGAAATTTCAGAGTCTAATAATAGCTCCCTTGCCGCCAAAATAGGATACTTCACATACCAAATGTTGAAAGAATGGATCATTAGTTATCAAGAACAAGATTGCTAGTTTGTGTGTTGAAACACTGATGCTCCCACCGATTCCAACATGCCAGTGCTGAAAGGGGCTTGCCAAAAAAGATTATTGCATGTAGAAATATGAAAAATTATATCACTTACCAATCAAAAGTTTATGGACCAATGTTTATAGCATTCTTTGAAAATGATAATAGGTCAAAAACGTTGCACAGAGAGAGTCAAGATGTGATAGCTGACGAACGGTACCAGTAGTTGAAAGGTCTCATATCATTAGGCAGCCTTATAAGTACGTGCGTTATGTAATAATGAAAGTCTCACAGCGCACTAGCCATTCAAAAAATACTAATGGCCAAATTAATCTTAAGAAAAAGTAGGAGCAATATCTTTCGAAGGTGCCAGCGGAAGAATCATCCAATCTGATTTGACACCGCGTAGCAAGGGCTTGTCATTAAGGAAACACCATGCTGTATTATGAAATGTCCCACAAAACACTAGCCATCCAAAATGTATATGGCCGAATCGTGTATTAAGTTTTTGAAAAGCTAGGTCAAATTTTGCAGGTGACAAGAATGCTACAAAAAAAGTTTGACACCAGGTAGATAAGGACTTCTCATAAGGAACACACATGTGTAATATGAAAGTCCCACCCACTTGCCAGGGTCAACACATTATGAGTGGCCAAGTGCTAAAGTTATTAGAAAAAGTGGTAGGCTCAAATCCTTCAAGGTTTCCAAAATAGCTTTGTTGGTACCAGTAGAAGGCGTGTCATAAGGACCCACACTGTTGTAAGATGAATAGTCCCACAACTAGCATTCAAAAGTGCATATTCCAAATGTTAAAGTTATTTTCTGATGGACAAAACCACAGGGACAGACTGACAGGGCTCGCAAAAACTATACTGCCCCCGAATCAAAGTATTCCAGTTTGAGTGCAAGTAAAAAACAGGTGTCAAGAAATGGTAACAACATACTGTTAAACAGTGCCTTAGTCAACGACAAGATCAGGAGGCACCAATTTGTGCGGAATAGGTCACCTAGTGCGTATTCGAGGAGGTGTAGACCTAAAAAAAAAACCGTCGCAGAAGAAACTGGTTATAACAGTAATTTTTCAAAGTTAAAGCAAGCACATCAATGAACTGCCAACGAAACTCAAATTTTATTCTACTCGCGAAGTCTAAATTGGGCGTCTATACATATGTAAAAAACACAATCGAGTTGCAACACCAGCAATCATTCCCCCTTTTGATAATATACTCAACATCTCACATCATTGTTTATCTGTTCTTTATCCAGAGTCCTAGGTAACAAATTCACAACTCTCCCCTCGCGTGCGGGATTTAAAGAGTTGCGAAGACAATAATATTTTGAAACTATTAAGATTAACCTAGCCAAGTTTAAGGGCCATAACTCCTTTAAAAACCAAGATGTGTTTGTGAAACACTTGATGCCCCTGATTCCACATCAAATATTTTACACAGGTTACTCTTAATATGGAATAACAATTCTCGTACTGATTAAAACAAAGTGGTACTAAAATCTTTAATATTATAAGCATTAATGCCATATTACAGTAATTCAACATTCTAGTTTGTTTTGATACCAAATGTTTTCACTTCGATATAGTCAAAAACTCTGATATATAGAGACACAATGGTCAATCAAACTACCGGTGTCTCTCTCCTCATACATATCTACGTACTTACGGGATTTTATTCCATAAATGGTCTATTTAGTTTATCAGTTTGTTATACAGATGTTAATTAATTTAATTCCTGCTACGTATATTCTTCACCTAGATTTGTCGCCATATCTAGATTTTTCTTATTAGACTTTTGTTACTTTACGTGGTCCTCCAAAATTATATCGGGTTGTTTCAATTTCACAGATTAAGCACAAGGTGCGATAGGCGAACAACTCCGACCTATCGAATATTTTTTGCCTAGACAGTACGACACTCAGACCTTCTTATGGAACTTGAACGAACCACTATCATATTATTGTACGCAGGGCCACAAAGTACTACCTATACGTAATAATGTGTTTTGTTTTTTGTCAAGCGGACCAAATATATAAGACAGCACAGTCATGGACGGTGAAAATGTTAGTTTCAATACTTCAGAGAAAAGACGTAACGATTCGTCCATGGTTGCGCGAGTCTGGTAAATTTTGCTAACTCTAAAGAAAATATATAGACGACATCACCGCTGCATGCGCTAGTTGTCGCAGGCTGATGAATGGAATATTGCACTAATGACCAGAAGGCCAGTAGACATTCTAGTACCTGAGAGTGCAAAGGAAACAACGATATAGTTATAGTTTGGACACGCGGGATGCGTGGCAATTTCCCTATAGGTAGTATGCTGGGCCTTACCGTGCTTCCTATAAATTTCGTGTTTTGTCCTTAGGTATATTTCTCTTAGCATTCCGACATCACAAGAAGATAGAGATGTAAATTAGATTACATATAATTGGATACAGCTTTGTGTTATTAATAAAATATTTTCATGAGCGTGGTTTTTAAAGGACACTCCTTGTCATAATATTCTTCTTCTCAATTTGACTTCATCTTTTAATGATCCGTGCATGTGACTCATTCCGTGCTATACAGACGTTTGACAGCAAATTCCATCGTTCTTGCAAAGCAAAAAAAATTTTTTGTCAAGTGTACAACATGGTCAAGGGCAATCTTAACGTCTGCTCACTGTATCGCTCTTGCAAGGAGTATTGTGAGTTTCAACCCGGGTTGAAGAATGTGAAAATGGTATTCATATCCAGAACCTTTCTCATATCAATAACTTCTATCTAAAAAAAACATATTGACTCTTCAATACATACACTCTTACACGACGTCATTTCGGCGGCACGATTAATAATCTTGGACAAGCAACAGACTTTTTTCTCATAACATTTATAGACAGTTTGCTTTCTCAACATTAAATGGAAAAAAAGAAAAAGATTCAGCCCCATTGTTAACAAAAATTTAACTTTGATTAAAAAAAAACTTCCAACTTTGTTCTTATATCTTCCCTCGG
>CAJDSM010022466.1:0-15097 GCA_903981925.1 Ostrea lurida
CTGTGTGAGATCAACTTATTCTTTTGGATTTATGTGTACAACAATACAGCACCGCCAAATACAGTTTATTTATACAATTTATTATGATAAAGTTTCTCCTACACTTGATGTGACTTTAGTATTTTTTTTTTAGGAAATACGCGTGTATCGTGGCTAGATCAGCTCCAGAAAGCGACATCTTAGAAATTTTGTCAGAATCTGCTAACATTATTTTCTGAGACTTTGCTGCTGCATATTTAGGTGAGATTTTGGTCATGACAAATATTTCATTTGTTTCACTTTGATAAGATGGTTTGTTTATACATTAATTATTGTTGCTTATTCTTTGTTAGCAATGTGTGTATTTATTAGATGTATTTATGATAAACGGAATCTGCTGGCATAATTTCTGAGACTTTGTTGCATATCAGTTTTTGAATCGAGGCAAGCTACTTACAGACAAGTTGTTGTTGCAGGGGTTTCAACAGTCACGTTTAAAGGCAGCATTTTGTAAATTCTATGGTCGTTATAACAATTTAGTTTATCAATATGACCTATCATTGAGTCAAATGCTGTCTGATGTGTTTCATAGCCATTGTTAAGCCGTTTTTCACACACTGATTTGACTACGGATTGTTCCGTTTACCTGATCAAGACTATGGGCTCACGGCGGGTGTGACCGGCCAACAGGGGATGCTTACTCCTCCTAGGCACCTGATCCCACCTCTGGTGTGTCCAGGGGTCCGTGATTGCCCAACTCTTGTTTTCGTATTCTATTTAGGACTTACGAGATTGATCACCGTTCGTTATCTTTGCCTTTACATTTAGATGTTGATGGACAACAATACGCTACGAGTGAATTGATAGGCTTTTCACATTGGAATTGATATTGGCTCAGTAGATATCGCTGTAGGAATTATTTGATAATTCATCAGGTGAGACTGAACGTGTATTAATTCTATTGGGATAAGACCCTGTAACTTGGTATACATCAAATTAAATGAACAACTGTTATAATAAAGTGGTGGAGAATACGGTTATCAATCCCGGTACCTCTTACACGATACTATGCTAATAAAAATGACTGATATGAAATAATAATTTCATGGACCTTTTCTTTATATAATTGCTTAGAATGATTTCTTTCTAAGTATTAAATTGATAAAAATGGCATGTAATTGCATATTTTGTTTCTATGAGATGTACTTGTGAATATACTTCAGTTACCCATGTGATTTTAGGCACATGTGTTTGCTATGTATACTCTGTTACTAGCTTGAAATATAAATATTATTTAACTGCAGTGGTAAAATTAGAAATTCATATCAAAATTAAGGATTATCTCCCTCAGGCATAGCTCTGAACCTTCGAAGTATTTGGCTCCAGTCTTTGGCACTACATTGTTCACTTTTATAAAGTTTTACTTTCATGTTTCGGATTTCCAACATTTCGGTTTGAGCATCACTGGAGAGACATCATTTGTCGAAATGCGCACCTGGTGCATCAAAATTAGTATCGTATATGATTTATATTTTAAACTTGTTATCTTTATTTCAGAGTTGAACTTTCGCTTCATTTACTCATACAATTAATCAAAATGATAAAACCGAGGTAGCCGCAAATTTGGAATTTAATTCAACATTCAAGCTTTCTTGATACGACATATGATTAATTCTTTTCAGAGAGTAACAATTACACAAAGATTAAGTTTAAATACAACGTACCAACCGAACCCTCCAAGTAAAATTGATGTATAGGGTAATCGGGGATCATTTAGATACAAAAGGAGAAGTGAACATGTCGAGAAGTGTAATCAAGAAAGTCAACCAACCGTATCACAGTAGTTTCCTTATACATGGGGAATACCACATACTTTCAATGCGTAATATATAATAAAATCAACATCCTGCTGAGTAAATAGGTTGTAGAGAATAATGCAGTCTATAGTTTAAATGGTTTTTAAAATGTGCCTATGCTTAAACATAACACATACCACTGATGAGTCATCCATTTCAGTTGCATGGTTTGCGTCACTGAAAATTGACACAAGAAGTATCAAATATTTATGTAATTCTGTAGAAAAACATTAATCTGAATAGTAGTCTTTACACCATGAATATCAGCATTCAGTTTCTTGAATTTATGCATCTCTGTCAAAAGCATTAATTTTGCATATTTGAACAAGTAATTATATGTTGAAACCTTTTGGTCTGATCAATAATTTGCAAACATGGTGGACAGCTAGACGATTCTTTGCCTTGATTAATGTACATTCCCGAATCTGCCATTTTCTATCTGGATAACTTTTTAATCCTGTTTATCAAAAGTAAAGGATAGAATCAATTTCTATAGGTATTGGAATGACAGGAAAAAAATAAAACACTGACGAAAGACGATAAAAAAAACCCCAACAAAAATACACACAGCAGATTATTCGAGATTTGAATGAATACACGAAATTCAGTATATAACCATATCCAAAATGTTGCTTAATTTTTGATTGGTGGGGTATTTTATTTCAAAGCATTAATTGTGTCACGTCCCGGTGCGTACCAGATCAAAGGAAGTTAACTATATAATTTTCATGACCTAATGAATCAATTATGCTATACACCATATATTATAAATACTTACCTGTTTAAAATTTAGGCTTTACGTTAAAACACATCCTACAGCAGGATTCTGTTGACTCTTGATACGAACAATGCACACTGATCATGCGCATAGCTACAATCTAAAGCTTTTTAATTCCATGTAAAGATATCGAAAATACAAAGCTGGCATTTTTTACAGTTTCGAAAAATGGGTTGAGCGATCAGAAAGACAACTATGGTGTTATTCATTGATTACGTAAAAGGCATAATTAGGATATCACGATAATTTATTTCTTTCTTCTCCATTTATGATTACTGATATGTGTATCAAATTTGGTCTTTCCTGGTTTTGTTTGTGCACGAGATACGCAAAATCATTTAGCAAGGGACTACTCTTATGCTATTATACAAAAGTCACAAAAGGGTATTTGGTGCATGTATATCTACATGGAGAGATGTGAGAGGGGTGAGTTCATTTATAGATGCTGTCTAGAATGTTGGGGTTAGATAACCGGAAGATACGAAAACACTTCTGCTCTGTACAGTGTTTATTTGAACTCTGAAGTAAAACTGTTGTAAATGCAATTCACAGGGGACTCGTGAAACGTTGATGACGTTCATTAATATTATGACGTCATAGTACGGCATGTAAGAACATAATTTAAAGGATAGTAATCGTTCATTTTTGGTGAATTTTTTTCTCACCCTAAATCATCTTACTCCTTTCGAATATAATAAAAAAGATATATGAATGCCATTTTTGCAACTTAGAAATTACTGTATGTTCCTCAAAAGTTACAATAAGAATGACCTTATATATAGTAAATTGAATTTTTGTCCAGGAAGCCAAAAATTAATGGGACATAATTTTAAGATAAAAAACGTTTTAAATTTGGAAATAAATACAGATAAAAGCACATAAATGTGTATTTTTCACAGAAAATCACCTGTATGAGTCATTTGGGTCATTTAGATTCATTCAAAATTTTTTGACAAAATGAGTGACACTATCCCTTTAAGTTGGTATAGATCTCAATAGATACAAATAAGAATAAGTAAAGTGTCCGACTTTTACGACATCCTTGCCACAGACACCACATTCATAAGGTCTTCACCCAGATTGTATCCTCATTTGTGTCTTTTAGGGGTCCGATCTGAATGAAAGCCTTTCCACAAACATCACACTTGCAAGGTTTATCACCAGTGTGAATCCCCATGTGTCTCGTAAGTCTCCTGTCTGCCTGAATGCCTTCCCACAGACTTCACATTTATAAGGTTTTTCACCAGTATGTATCCTTGTATGCCTTTGCAACTCTCCTCTCTGAATGTATGTTTTCCACAGACATCACATTGATATTTTCTTTCACCGGAATGTATTTTCATGTGTACATGAATTTTCTTTCCGATTAAAATGCCTTCCACAGACATCACATCTATATTGTTTATCACCAGTATGTATTATCATGTGTTTCTTTAAGATGTAGGCCTGGCTGCATGCCATGAAACAGATATCACATTTATATGGTTTATCACCAGTATGTTGTCTTCACGTGTCTCTGTAAGCTTCCTGTATGACTGAATACAAAAGGCGAAGTTAACATTGTGTCAAACGTAATCATAATCCAAAAACATATACAAAATCGAGTGTAGGGCACACGGACCTCCGACAAAAGCGAAGGTAGGATCAGGTGCCATGGAGGAGTAAGCATCCTCTGCTGACCGGTCCACACCCGCCGTGAGCCCTTAGTCGAAAATAAAGTAAACGGGATTACCGTAGTCAAATCTAGTGGGAAAATGACAGTCTAACAAAGGTATGAAACAAATCAGTCAAACATATGACTTAGTGATATTTGTAATCGCAACAAGTCATTATAGCGACCGTAGAATTTGCGAAATGATGACTTTAAACGAGATTCGTTATAACCTGCAACATCAACTTTTTTTTCCACAAACATCGCATTTATAGGGTTCTCACCAGTATGTGCCATTAAGTGTTCTTTAAGTTTCCGTTTCCAAAAACGTCTTCCCACATATCTCACATTTATAAGGTTTTTCACCGGTGTGAGTTTTCATGTGTTTCTTTAGGCTTCCATTTAGGTAAATGCCTCCCACAGACATCACATTTATAATTTTTTCACTGTTGTGCATCTTCACGTGTTTGCGCAAGTATCCTGTCTGATTGAATGCTTTCCCACATAAACCACATTCATAAGGTTTTACAATGAACAATATTGACATTGCTTTTATGATATTTGATGTGACATTGCATCATTGAAAATCCCTAAAAATGAAAATGATCACTGCTAATAACTCTCTATAGAGAATAAAAGTCAGTAAATTGGGCAAACACGACCCTGGAAAACCTGGATGGGATCATAGATATCACCCCTGACCAATAAACCATTTCATAGTTTACCAGGAGGGATGAAAGCGGGGGGGTCTCCTTAGAGCGAGATTTCAAGAGGATGTTATAGTACATGTACTAGAGTGAGTCTTCCCTCTGGGGTAAGCTTTTATCTGGAGCAAGTCCAATGGGGGAAGGCTCACTCTAGAACCAGATTTCCGGGAGGAATTTTCACTATTTTGGGGGAAGATCTGGCTCAACACTCGAAGGCATATCATCCATCTCCTCCTTTACTTGGCCACAAACTCCTCAAGTTCACTGTCTTCTCAAACTGACTTTAGGTTACAGTCATATTCAGGCTCCTCACGATCCACACACTTTTCCTGAGCAGTTAACAGGGAATCCCCCCCCCCCGTCCCCTGTTCCAACTTTGACACTGCATTATCATTACCGGGGATTTCGAACATGCCTGAAACACATGACATATCCATGGAGAAAGCCTGAAAATCCTCCTCCATCGGATATGATCGATGATGTAGTCTGCTATACTGCCTTTTGTGCATCCTGGATTCCCGACTCGGAACCTGTCTTCCTTTGAGGATACATATCAAGAAAGGACACGTTTTTTGTTCCCACATTTTCTTGATTACTCATCAATGAGCTCTTCACTGCATTATCAGTGTCCAATATATTCAGAGAGAGTTCCGATGTCATGCCTCCTCGAAGATAGACCTCTCTTTGGCCAACGGTGGACATATCGTCACTATCCGCCCCCGAGGGGCAAGCGTCTCGTGGTTGGCCACAAAATTCTACCAACTTCGTCGTTGACCCTTCGTTTTTGGGTGTCTCCTTCCGACAGTCCTTAAATATCGAAATGGTCAAGAGTCCCACACTTGAAACCACCACGACGGTTCTGTTTATGCCCTTTTGTTAGGGGTGCATCTGGGGAAGGATCTGTTCCCTGCAGTTTTAATTCCTTTTCCAGTTTCTCAATTATCTGAGCATTAGTCCAGTGTATCCTCTCTAATGCTTGCTGTTCACATCGAGTGCTGGAACCGTTCTTGACTACCTCCACTACTTCCTTCATGGGCTTAAATAGCTTGCTATACCGAAGGTTCTATCATTCCAAGAAGATCCTTGTGCCTAGGCACGTTTCCACCCAAGTCAATTATACTATCTGGCTACTGGGAAGGGGCTGTGCATCATTGGATTATTCCCTGGCAGAATGCCTATGGAATGGCGTATGCGCGGTCGGTTGTTCATCTGAGAGGTCCAAACGTGACGTATTCATTTCAGTGGTGCTTGGTTATTTATAAGAAAAAAAAACCCAAAAACAAAACAAGAAAGAGTAAAATCTTCCACTAATCGGGGACTGTCATCACAGTGGAGTGGGACATTTTTGTACATGTACTCGCATATACAGTCATCAACCAGAGGGGTATCCATGGGGATCCGGTTAGAGTAACTTCTAAGTACCCCCGGCGTAAGAGGCAATCAAATGAGGTGTCCTTAGAATGGAGACATTGGTGACGTTTCCAAATGAGTGAAAAATAACAAGTTGGACGGTTAACAATAGCAATATGTACATTAAATCAACCCACCACCAGTTGGGTACTACCCCCTGGCATTTGGACATAAAATAGGGCGCATAGCATGTAACCTTCCTATTAAAAAGCATGGATCAAGTGAATTAATAGACCAAATTAGATGTCCAAGTTCAAAATTCTCTAACCTAGCCCCTAGCATACGAACAAAGCCATCACCGTCGTGTGGGAGCACAAAAACACACACCCTTTTTCATATAATACAGGGATATCCCAATCTTCAGGTGGCTAACCCGTACAGTGGTAAACTGAAGGCAGAAAATGATCATCCTGCCTACTCTCCATGTTGCCTACATATCCATTTAGTTAGGTTAAGTTGTTGTTAACCTTCGTTATGACTTTTATGTGAGAAAATTCGAAACTTTCAGGTGAGCTAAATTACCTTTAAGGGCCTGTGGAATCCCATTTAGTGACTTTGTCTGCTTGAGGTCGTTGTTGTCTTGCCGCTGTATCAACGTTGCTTGATTCCATGACCCCTACTTTACGAGTTATAGGGGTCTGAAATGTGGTCCAACCTTCTTGGGGCCCAGGTGTACCCCTACATCCCAAAACTGAGGGCGACAATGATAGTCCTGGGAGCCCTCTATCTCACCTGCAATACTCATTTCGTTGACTCTTCAAAGGTAAAGGTGTTATAACCTTCGTTATGACCTTTATGTATGAAAAATTGAAACATTCAGGTGAGCTAAATTACCTTTAAGGGCCTGTGGAAAGCCCATTTATTGACTCTTTAGGCCCCAAAATGAGAACGGGATAGATAGTCAAACGGGCGTCCTACATTTGTTCTATGCTCCTTTTGTTTGACTATTCAAAGATTAGATTGATATTATCCTTTTTAGGAACCCATGTGTTGCACTATTTAAACCATTAGGTATCAAACTTGCTAATTAAGACTATATTTATTAATTATTTGTTGAAAAAATTATCACAGTTGATTGTTTGTTTGATTACTTTCAATATCCTCGCCTAAGTACTTTCAGTACTTTGATGGAATTTCTTATTGGCTGCTAACTTCTGCTAGCTTCTACGGGCTTATTGGCTGCTGGTTAGTGGCTGCTAGCTTCAGCCTGGTGTCGACCTATCCCAAAACCACAGTTAAAATTGTGTCCGGCTTATATTGTTTGCAGTGTAACACTCTACCCTGCATTCAGTGCAACAATCCACATACACCCCTTTTTCTTCGCCGGGCACACGGACAAGGGCATTCTCATTTGCATAATTATGTCAACTTAAGTCCTCCATTACCAATTTTTCGCTTTTGAGAAGCCGTAGATGATAATTGACGGTTGATTACAGACAATAAATGGAATTTATTTCAAGTTCACCAGGACAATGCGAAAGATGATACCTTGAGAGAGCTTCTGCTCAACAGTAGGGGTCTAATTCTAAGAATTAATGAATTCTTTTGCCGAAAATTGCAAGTGAAGCGGTCGGTAGATAAGGGATTTGAGATGGCGGAGATACCTTGTCAATCATTTGTTTACGGGAAGATTTATTCAAATATATCTAGAACGCGAAGTTACTGTGATATAACCACTAAATTCTAACAACATCCGATATCTAACAGTGCCGGATGAACAAAGCCGCAGTTGATGCATGGTTAAACAGAAGAATTATATACAAGACACTATAAGGGCCAACGACGCGAACAATTAAGATCGTGAAATTTTCTGGACAAATAAAAAAGGAAAATTTGAATAATGTAAATAAAAAAAAATGTTTTCCTAGTTCTAGATTTGTAAAAAAAAAAAACCCACCCAAAACCAAAACAAAACAAAAAGAACAACTCCAACGTAGCATTATACGTCTGTCATGGTCCAAAAAATGGTAAAACCACGATGTGCATTGTGACCTTGACCTTTGGTCAGTGACGTTGCCTTAAAGTCATGACACTTCCTTAGGTCCAGGGCGACATTTTGTGTGAAATAATGTTTCAATCAATACCCTTCTTTAAAGGTTCGAACAATGCTAAAATCACTATATGAAATGTAACCTTGACATCCGACGAGTTACCTTGGCTCAAGGTAACGACATTTACTTATGTCCATGGCAACAATTCTGAGAAATATTATTCCAATCCATGCACTCAGTGAAGAGTTATGGCCCGAACAATGTAAACTCCAGTATGTGCATTGTGACCTTGACCTTTGATTCAAGGTCATGGTACTTTATTGAGTTTATGGCAACGGTTTTTTTGAAATATTATTACAATCCATGCACTTAGTGAAAAGTTATGGTCCGGGCAATGTTTAAACCATTATTTGCATTGTGACCTTGACCTTTGACCAATAACCTTCGTTCAAGATGATGACATTCTCATTGATCCATGGCAATAACCCTGTAGAACATTATTCAAATTCATGAAATCGGTGAAGAGTTATGACCCAGACAATGTTAAAACTCTATGTGCGTTGTGACCTTGACCTTTAATCAGTGACATTGGATCTGAGTCATGACACTTCATTGGTCCATGGCAACAAGTCACTGAAATATTCACAACCATGGACTCATGGACAAGTTTTGGCTTAGACAATGTTAAAACCACTTTGTGCAGTATGACCTTAACATTTAACTAGTGACCTTAGCTCAAAATTAAGACACTTTCTTGGGTACAGAGCAATAAAAATGTTGTGGAAAATATTTTCCATTCCATGACTTCAGCGAAACGTTATGGCTCGGACAATGTTTATACCATTATGTACATAGTGACCTTGAACTTTGACCAATAACCTTGGCTCAAGATCATGACACTTCCTTGGGTCCAGGTCAACAATTCTATGAAATATTTTTGAAATCTACAGAGGGGATCAGAAATTATTGCCAGGACAAACTATTTCGGACGGGCGCCGGACAGACGTACAACACCATAACATAATACGTTCCGTCTAAACACGGGCGTATAAAAAAAGGGGGGGGGGGGCAACTCCAGAAATAGAGAATAAGCAGCCTAAACAGTCAATTAAGGACCCTCTCCACACTGCACACAAAAAGAGCTAGTAATTTAAACAATTAGAGTTATCTGCCCTTAGATCTAAATTGCAATATTCAGTAATATTTTGTGGTATTACGAATTCTAAATCAGTTCAAGCATTTGTAACATGTCAGTAGGTAAAGATAAGTTAATTGAACTCTTTAATTTGCATGTTTTGTTTTCATTCAAGTGAGCAATGGTTATTTCTTTTCATCAATACTTCATATCTTTGAACATTTTTCCTGGGGATAAATGGCCCGTACCATTATATTAAAAACTACATGTACTTAGATAAACTTAATATTAACACCTTAATGTGATTTAATTTTCTCAGTGTCTAATAAAATATTTTGTTAATGTGTAGAGTGTCCTTAAACATTAGGAATCCCCGTATTGATCATGTCAATTTGAATAATGCAACACACAAAAATATTTCAAAAAAGATAGGAGTAAATAGAAACCCCACAAAATTGTAGAGTCACAGGAAACGGTAATTTGATTTTGCACATGCCAAGTGAAGGTCAATAAATTAATTATTTGATTTGAACAATATTTAATTCATGTAAAACATACATAAATTGGATTGGGCAGCAGGCGCACTGCCTATCTAAGCCCTCTCCATAATAAATTAATTATCGCAGTATATTCAAGGAACATAACCAACGAGTAGATGGAACTAAGAACAGTCGTTTGATCATGTTCCTTGAATGTAATGCCATAATTATGTTTAATTATTTATCCCCCCTTTTTGTTTTCTTACCATTATTAGTTAACTCGGTATGATACTATGATAGTGTTTCTGCTGATAATTGGACGTAGAACGTGGCATATAGGAAAACACGCATCTGTGATCTTGAGGGACTGTTTATTAAAGTTTGTTTTTACGTTGCTATTATATGGGTATTGAACAATGTGATATTATGCAAACGATGTTTTCTGATGTTTTGTATAGTTTTTTTTTTTTTTTTTTTACCGATTTGTCGTATGTTAGCTTGTATTTATAACCGCTTTTATCGAGTGCTCTTTGGTATATGCCGGCGGCTTTGACGAATCTTTTGTCCATGAAATTGATGACATTCGGTAGCTGATACCTGATGGTATAATAGTTTTAAGTATGGAACGCAAATCGTTGCTGCCGGAGTGAATGTAACGCGAACTATATATTACCGGGTTTTAGATATAAATAATATACGGTACCAATTTTGAAGCACCAGATGCGTATTTCGACAAATAATGTCGATACGTGGAATGTTTACACGCAGATCAGTTCAGAATAACTACAGATGCCAACAGCAAGGTGGTAAACTATTTTTCATACGTGTACATTTCTTTATTTTTTTCTTTCTTGTAAGTCCCTTTTCATATACAAAATCATATCTCATACGGGACGATTTCAGCTTCTCCATCGTCAACTTCCCATATTTATGTAGCAATATTCCATCATCACCTGCATATGGTGTGTATGTCTCTCAACTTATTCGATACGCAAGAGCTTGTTCTGTGTATGATCAGCTTTTGAATCGAGGCAAGCTACTTACAGACAAGTTGTTGTTGCAGGGGTTTCAACAGTCACGTTTAAAGGCAGCATTTCGTATATTCTATGGTCGTTATAACAATTTAGTTTACCAATATGAACTATCATTGAGTCAAATGCTGTCTGATGCGTTTCATAACCATTGTTAAGCCGTTTTTCACACACTGATTTGACTACGGATTGTTCCTTTTACCTGATCAAGACTATGGGCTCACGGCGGTTGTGACCGGTCAACAGGGGATGCTTACTCCTCCTAGGCACCTGATCCCACCTCTGGTGTGTCCAGGGGTCCGTGTTTGCCCAACTCTTGTTTTTGTATTCTATTTAGGACTTACGAGATTGATCACTGTTCGTTATCTTGGCCTTTACATTTAGCTGAAATAAATGTTTGAAAAAAAGTGCACATACAGTTCAAATCACACGTACAATTATATAATTTTAAAATGACGAAAAATTGTATGAATTTACAATACATTTCACACAAAGGAACGGAACTGTCAATCTCGAACCTACAATAGCGAACCCACCTTCTTGAGAGAGACGACGTTGTAGTAGTCAGTGAAAGCTTTAGGTGGATTGAAAGCTGCTGTATCACCTAGGATTCATCCATTTTATTGAGAGAGAACTTGTGCATTTTTACATTAAGAGCCTCAAGAATAGGTTTGATAGGTGTGACAATTGTTTTTCCGGCCGATGTGCCACCCACAATTATACCAATACAGTGCAACTGATGCTCTTCATCTTTTTCCTTTGCTGGGTCAATCTGAAAAACAAGGGCCCCAGAGTCTCCTGGAAGAGCAAAAGACATCCCACCTATCCCCTGTATCTCAAGTTGATTATTGTATATGTATGAGAACTGAGAGGACGGATTGCCAAGCTTAATCAATTCAGTTGTCCATCTGATAGCGGTGCCCTTCAAACGAAGCATGCCTCTTGTAAATCCGGTTTTTGCCCCCCATTTTACACAGGGCAACATCCGGCGCCCAGCCACTTCACAATCACGAATATCACCTGTGCTATATTCAGGAAGGTTTTCTATGCTATAACCTACGAAAATAAGAATGATAAACACATATCAAATTATCATTAAAGTCTTTATTATAAAACTAGAATTCATGTTCCTATTGATTGTGTTTAAGTTTTTAAATATGTTCTGCATTTCAGTAACATACTACTGTTATCTAGTTATGGTCACACAGAATGTCACGATCTCCTCATATATCAAAATTCAGGATTCTAAATCACCTCTCTGACCAAAAACAAAACAGTTATTTCGGGGAAATCCCCCAAAACGTCAACTGCCTTATACAGACGCAAAGTTTTACATGATTATCACTGTATTAAATAATGCATGTGAAGCTCTTTTGATCAGAACTTTTTTGTCTAGATTTATTAATATATAAGCAAATTAATTAAAGATAACAGATCTAACATTATGTTATGAAGTATCCCTTCCCTCTCTGGCGTTTCAGTTTGGAAAATAATGTCGAAAGAAATATTATAGGACAATATTGATATCATGTGAACTAAACATACATATTGTTTGTAAGAAAATGTTAGGTAGGTAGCCACTAATGTGTAGCCCTGTTATACTAAAACAACGAAAAGGTAAAACTAATGAAAAGGCCAACTTGGACCCTGGATACACAAGAGGTGGGATCAGGTGTCTAGGATAAATGCCCAGCTTTGCCGCACCTAAAATAAGTTGAGGAAGTCCAATCAGGAGCAAAGTGCCGAGGGAGAACGTTCTTAGGAACATTTACCTTCCTTACAAACAGCTTCAATATGCTGCATTTTGTCCAACAACTCTCTGGGAATGTTCATGGAGTCATGGTCTGGAGAAGGGTCCCTACTCCCACTTTGCGTTCTTTCAGCTTTGAGGGACAACTCCAGCAAGAATGCTGATACTCCATCAGAACAACAGAGGCTGTTTTGGACCTACGTTTTGGGCTGCCCGTCCAGAGCATAAAGCCCTACAACACATTCCTCTGCTCCATAACACGATCATATTAAGTCTTGGAGAAAAAGATTGGGGATAAACATAAGGTAGAGTCGGGAATGTTCGAGTTGCCATCGTGAGTATGTGCTCTTCCAAGTCTTTCAAAGTATCACTACTTGACTGGGTGGCCGACTGCAAGTTCAGCTGGCGAGTTATGTCTGGTGCTGAGGACGCAAAGCTCTCGTCGAATTTTCACAGGATTTCTTCAAGACTGAGGTTGGGTGAGGTATCCAGTAGCAGCGTGTAATAGTCACTGACGGCTACCTCCAGAGGGAAGCAGAAGTGATCATGTTGTTCATCTTTCGTCCTCTGTTGACTGTGGACCAGCCTCACAAACTTCATGAAGAACGACGTCCGACATGCCATCATAATGTATATCCTTGTATCTAGCCTTAAGCGTAAGAGAAACATAGGCGCTAACCGGTGGCGTTGCCCGTGTGGAGTAAGCTGGGACATACAGGTAAGGGTAGTTGCTGGCCAAAGAAACTGCTCAAGTGCAGCTGCACCCTGGGTTAAAGAAAATCCTGTATCCATTTCCTCTCCCTTCCGGGTTGGGCAGACTGAACGTAGTGATGTTCTAGGACAGTTGCCGGTGACATCTGGGGTCCGCCATAGCACTGGTTAAAACATTTGTAGACATGAATGGTCCACTATATCCCTGACTGGGTGTCGCGAGATCCAGTGCTTGATTCCTTAGCATGACACCGCGAGCTCTATTTCCTAAACTATGAGAGGGGTCAGTGTACAAACCCTACCTAGGGGCATCAACCATAGACCGGTGATATCTCACTGCGGGAGACACGAGGTAGGATAAAACCTCCGAGGTACAGGTCATAAGGGTGTCCTAAACTCACTCCTACGCCAGGGTACCTAACATCCTCCACCTAAGAGTATGTGGGGTCTCACTTGCCACCAATCCCCGTTGGGACCCCGATCAGAATAGGTCCCAACACCCCTTGCTTGTTGTAAGAGGCGACTGAATGGGCAATCCTTCGGATGAGACTGCAAAACCTGAGATCTCAGCAGGTGTGGTACGATAAAGATCCATCCCTGCTCAAAGGCCAAACGCGCCGAGCATAGGCCTAAATTTTGCAGCCATTCACCGGCATTAGTGACGTCTCCATCTGAGTGAAAATTTTTCAAGCGGGACGTAAAACAAACAATCAATCAATCAATTTCACTTGCCACCTGATACCCCGACGATATGCAAGTAGACTGATAACCGCCATCTCTATCGGTAGTGCTTGAGTGACTAAATCAATGATTAAAAGCAATAATGGTTTTCGTGGAAAATGCAAATGTGTTAAAGCAGCACTAAATTGTGCAATTGTAATGGAAAATGTAACGGAGAGTAGATATGTGATAATTTCTGATATTTTTTGGCCCCAATCTTTTGGCACTACATTGATCACTTTTATAAAGTTTTACTTTCATGTTTCGGATTTCCAACATTTCGGTTTGAGCATCACTGAAGAGACATAATTTGTCGAAATGCGCATCTGGTGCATAAAAATTGATACCGTATATTATTTATATTATTAATGTTAAACTAACCTTCCATTGGGTTAGATGCTTTCTAACATATTTCATAGCAATTGTTAAGCCGTTTTTCATACATTGATTTGACTACGGATTGCTCCGTTTACTTAATCAAGACAATGGGCCCACGTCGGGTGTGACCGGTCAACAGGGGATGCTTACTCCTCCTAGGCACCTTACCCCACCTCTGGTAGTTCAAGGGTCTGTTTTTGCCCAACTTTTGTTTTTATATTCTATTTGGGACTTACGAGATTGATAATTATTTGTTATCTTTGCCTTTACCTTATCGATGATTTCTGTTACACATGTTTATGATGCCAATATCGATTGAACAATTTTTTTATTTATTAAGATGCTTCTTTCGTACATTTCAGGATTGTCTAAGATGGTTGCCATTGAATAATGATTTTCCCCCTTAAAATTGATGTGTAGTGTAAAGGTGTCCATTGGATATAATTAATAATACCAGTGTTTACTTTCTTGATGGAAAAATCACTTTATATCATGAAAATACAAAAAGGCGAAGTTAACAT
>CAJDSM010022467.1:0-13720 GCA_903981925.1 Ostrea lurida
GATGTGGCCCATGGGCCTCTTGTTCTTCATTACTTGAACAAAAAACAACCATCAACTCCCATTCTGTGACTTTGTAATCAATGAAAATTTTTAATTTCGTCAAAACAATGTGAAGTGGGTTTTTTCTATACTTCTGAAATGAAGGTAAACATTTTTACAAAATATATCAAATGTGAAACAGACATGTTGAGGTGGATTGAAATCGAGCTAACTGGATTTAGGTAGGGTCCTAATTAGGGAGGAAGTAATAGCAATTTTTAACTCAGTGCATACTTTAAAGTCCATTGTCTAAAAACACATTCATATTGCTATTTATGTTTTAATTCATTAGAGCTGTGAATTATATTGCAGGTCGTGCATCGTCCAGCAATGAGGCTGCTGCTGAGAATGACAGTTCATCCAGCGAGTCAGAGTGAGGTTCAGTGAGTCGGAGTGACATCCAGTGATTCAGAGTGACATCAACTGTTTAATATTCCACTTTTTATCTACAAACCTGGTCTTGATGCTAAATGTGCGACAGCTTGAGCTTTTGTGCCAGCTTCCAAGCTTAAAACTGACAATAAGGAGGGTTTATTGACGATTACAGACAGGAATGGTTAAGACAGTAGAAATCGTTTGTTTTCCGTGGCCTATCTTTGTGTATATGGTGCACTAGAGTGTGTTAAGAAACCAGTACATGTATACGTATACAAGATGATGGTATGTATGCTGACATTGTTGCTGATTTCATTGCAATTTTTTGTGGCAAAATAAAACTAAGTACCAGTTGGACTTTCAGCTGAAAGTTTGTTAGTAATATATACGGATCTTGAATTAGTGCTTATGGCATATGAAATTTATGAAATGAGTTACTGGATTTAATATTTTCCGAGCCTTGGTGAGGGAAATATTTAAATCTGGTAATGAATTTGATATGCCATAAGCACGAGTATAAGATTCTATTTATCACACAACTATCATTAAATGCATATTTTGATTTATTTCTATTTTCCCCAACCCAAATTTTTCGCTTTGTTAAATTTTGACGTTGTCAATTCGATTGTGACGTCATCTGCAATGTCACAGTTTGAAGAAGCTTGAAATTTCTGTTACATTTAGTTTCACTTCATAAAAGGCACAAAATCCTATTGGAACAACCTCGATGACAAAATAATATCTTTTACCATTAATGTTTACAGGTTCAAAGGCAGGTGCTGTTTCTTTACGTAGCGCATGAATTGATTGGCCCCGTGATTGACCTAACTAATTTGCATTTTTATGAACCTCAGCTACGAGTTCTTATCGTTTTTCCAAACCCATGTTATGAACCCAGAAACAGTACAGTTGTGTGATAAATAATGAATAAGCGATCAAGGAAGGACTGTACAGTACAAAAAATACTTTATAAAATGTTCCTTCCTGTTTGTTGGTGTGAAAACCTATTCATAGCCATAATATTATTGGATTCCCAAAATTGGTTGAACTTCTTTTACCTCTCGAAGTAAAAGAAGTGCAAACATGGATTTCTGACAATGTCATTATGAAATGTTATAGAAATCAATATCTAGCATTGTCAGTTGCTCTACTGCAAATTCTCAGTCAACTGAAATTTTCTGTATATATCTATTAGGCTATACTCCATAGAAACTGTCCGAACATTCAGATCTCAAACAAGTGGCCCCTGACTCATTGTCAGTTGCTCTGCTGCAAGTTTTCAGTCATTTGAAATTATTTGTATATTACTATTACACACTACTGTGGAATCATCATTGTTCATGGTGGACCAATGTCCGTGGATTTCGTGGGTCACTCTTGCCCACGAATTTACGTCCCCACGAACAGGTTTTATTTCCTTTTAATCTTTACAAATATTATCCGTTCGCATTATTTATCAATTACCACGAAATTACATCCCACGAACCAGCAAAATTTTGGTTACCCACGAACATTGGCCCCCATGAATTAAAATGATCCACCAGTATCAGGAACATTCAAGGTACACCCTTTGTAAGAACAGATGTTTATAAGTACATGTAGTATCTACCACCTTGTCATAAAATCCAGAAAAAAGTTTCCATTCACAACCAGAGATTCTCTAGTATACACCTGTCTTTAATATGATGGTGTAACAGTATATGACTCTGTGGTGTGTACCCTCTGTGTTGTAAACTGTCGGAGTTCATACATCAGAGTGTTCACTGTATACAGGGAAACATTGCCCCATTTTTCCCCACCCCTTTTGTCCTCTCTTTAATACTTAGTGAATATGAAATTGGGTGCGTTTTGGAAGAAGATAGATATGAAACAGACACAAATTCAAACTTCTTTATTTGAAATCATTGTCACACAACACACAAGCCATTGTTTATAAATATGCAGTACTGAAATTCAAATGACTATATTTGTCATACAATGAATTATGAATAATAACAGATTGAAAAATCTGCATGTTGAACTTAAAAATGCGTCATAAATCATGGTTTTGTTCTTCGCATATTGATACACACACACATATATAGAATAAAAATATATTTCCCCCTCCAAAGAAAAAAGGCATACAAATTTGGGGGTTGGTGAAAAAGGCATCCAAAAAAAAACGTTTATATGCAAAAGCAAGTGAAATGATACAGAGTAGCATACGAGAGTATATCTATAAAATATGTATATAGTAAAAATGGATTGAACAGTTTACAAATGTTAAAAGCATAAAGGATGCATAGAAAAAAAAATTCTACAAGGTTTGAAGAAGTAAACAAATGTGCATATATTCTGGATATGCACTGCGGAGGACAAAATGGTGTTTAGTTTTTAGTTTAAATAAAATGACAATCTAATACAGTTCTAAACTTAGTATAGCACCCAAAGTTATCAGTTAAAAACTTTAAAGCGCTACTCAGAAATTGTCAATTGAAAACCAATCTCATAGAAATATTTTATACATATGTTCTAGTATATTCAGAATGATTATTTGCTGTTAAAAAGTCAGAAATAGAATACTCTACGGCAAGACAGTCGTTTGTTTTTTAACATTAAAAGCGACTTTAAACAAATGTGTTTCTGGGACTACATGTATTTCAAAAAAGTCTAGTGATTTTGTGGATTTTACAGTGTTTGTTTTGTTTAGTCTAATCGTTGATCACCATATGATTTTGTTCGAGTTCAAGGAACTCTTAGAGTGCATTCCGTTTTTAGACCACAATGTTCTTCGTGGACAATACAGGATCACCAGTTCACTCAAGTTTGCAAAATCGTGTATGGGTTTATAGGTGGGGGACAAGTACGTTTCTATATATAATACAGGATTCTGAACAGGCAGTCAGTGAAGGCCTACATGTATCGATTCAGCACATTTCTCGGAACGAGCGATTCTCGCTGTGGTGTTTTGTACCCTTTGTAATTTTAAAATTTGTCACACAGGTTGGTAAGCATTTGCATAGTCTGCTCTTGATGTAACACGATCATGAACCAACAATCACTGATGAAAGGTCCGATCCTCCCTATGCACCAAACGCTATATACCAAAGTTAAAAAAACGTTTTATACTGTAACCTAGTGTCCGTGATTCAGCCTTAAGCAGGGGTTATCGAGGCGATACAGTAAAATGAAAACTCGGGACCAATAGAATAGATTTGCGTACGTCATACTAGCTGGTACTTTTGTGAAAAACGGGGAAGCATCTACTTTTGACACTTTGAGATACTCGGCTGAGAGTTAATCAATCATCTGATTTTCATTTCATTCACTGTAGATTAACGTTTTGTATGTATGATGTATGTTTAGTAATGTATTCAACTAACGATATAAAAATCTAAAGACCTTCTAAAGCAGTTATGACAATTATAAAACATTTTGTTAAATGTTAATATGTTGTATTTATTCATATCTAGAAGAAGGATTTTAAGTAATCGACTCCACGTTTAAATACGTTGCCTTTCCCTTTCTTGGGAGCGCGTCCAGAACCCTTGAATGTTTTACCTACAGCTGAGGAGATATCATCTTTTGTCTGCTGGAGATTTTCGTCAAAGTTCTCGACTTGTTTATCAACCAGGGCCATGCGCTTGATTTCATTAAGCATTTTCATTCGCCGCCTGTAACCTGGTTGTCTTTCTGTCTCCTCGGCTTGAATCATTAGATCGATGTGCTCTACTACAGACAGAGGATCGGGTCTTAAAGCTATTTCTTTTAACCTAGCTTTGCAATTTTTCATTTCTGACATCATCAAATTTACATTTTCAAAAAGGTAATCTACATCGTATGTGAGTTCCTCGATGTAGCTTTCATAGGTTAATTGCGAACCCTTTGCCTTTTCGTATTTTTCTTTCATTTCTGTGTATGTTTTGGTTACCTTTTCAACTACATATTTGAAAATATAGGGAGTGTTCTTATGATCTGACCAGAAACACTTCCCTACGCATATTCTACAGTAACCATTTGTCATTGCCCAGCACCCACTTTTTTCTGCATCGTCTGCAATAGCACAATCCTCATGACACGTAACATTGCATTGCAGACAGTTAGTGACGTGTTTCCCTTGTGGTAAATCAACCATGAACTGTTTTGTTTCCTCTACTTCGTATGTGAAATCCTTATTGTTTTCTATGTCGTCCTTGTGCTTTTTGAATATCTCCAACTGATCTCTCAGTTCTGCTAATTTTGATAAACCAGCTTTCACCTGAGGTAGAATATTGACAATGATCATCTTTAGTTGTTCTCTTTCTTGCAATACATCTTTTGTTTGAGAAAGACTTTTTGTTTCAAATTGGCGCAACTGCTTGAAAAACTTTTGAAAGCTATTACACCCCATCTCCCAAAACATGGGTGACAGTGATGTGGAGGAGAGGTTTTTGTTTTCTGCAAATAAGGCAGAGTTATTGAATTGAAAGGTAGAGCCAAATGGTAGGTTTGCTTCCGTCAAAGAGGCAAGAACTGGGGGCTCAGCTCCGTCAGCAAATGTTATTAATGTGCATATGTTTGACTCAATATCCTTGCCAAACAATGACATAATTGAACCAAATATATATTTTTGTGAAATTGTAAGGCGTGCATCTGGGGCCTTTACAATGAAGCAAACGGCATCAAGAAAGAGAACCCCCTGATCTCCTTTTGCTGAAAACAAATAACGGATTTGGTCTACTATAGCATGGTCTCTGTCTATTCCTCTTGTATCTCCAAACCCCGGCGTGTCGATGATGTTGAGAGTGAAAGGTAATCGACTTCCTTTTTGTGGCGCTATTTTATAAACAGTGATCCACTCTGTTTGGGATAATGCCTGAAAGAAATAATAAAAAAAACCAAAAATAAAAACTTCCTCAATACAACACATATGGAACAATAAAAGCTATGTTTAAAGTACCCCGAAGGAAGATTTCTGATTTATATGCGATTTTATCTTGCATTTGGTGTTTTCAAAATACCTATATTCAATACCATAAACTTTCTACATACATGTATTTGTATGTTTGTTTGTAAGTTGTTAAACGCCGAATTAAAGAACATTGTGCTCATATATAACCATCACCTTTTTATGGTGTAGTTCCACACAATTTGAACTATGAATGAAACTGGAAGCCGTAGCAGTTGGAGTTTGTGATGACGTGTACATTTACATGGGACCTTGGTTTTCAATATCATGTCTTCATAGTCTTTTGTGATCAGGTCTTCCAACAATCTGTTGCAAGTCCAATGGGCACGAATTCTGCTCATTTTTTTTTTTATTTCATATTCTTACGACAGACTAACGTAACAAGTGATAAAAAGGATGGCTTCAACTTCTCTACCTTCAACTTTTCATATCTTATAATCTATGTAGCAGTATTCCATTATTACGTGTCTATGGTGTTTAATGTTTATGTCTTGCAAATGGTTTGATACACAAGAGCTTGTTCTACGTATGATCAGGTTTTAAAATGAAGAAGGCTATTGACAAACAAGTAGACGTCACAAATATTTCAGAGATCTTGTCAAAGTCAGCACTTCGCAAATTCTATTGTCGTTAAAATGATCTAATTTGCCAGTACAGCCTGTCGTAGGGTCAACCGCTGTCTGACCTCTATAATACAAACTGGTTGACCATCCGTTACACACTGATTTTGACTTCAGATTGCTCCATTCAGCTGATCAAGATGTAGTTATCACGACGGGTGTGTACCGGTCAAGAAATGGCACATAATACTCATAGGCGCCTGATCGCACCTCTTGTGTGTCAGAAGTCAACGCTTTACCAACATTCTATAGATGAGTTAAAATATTGCTATCTATTCATTATCTTCACCTTTTCATCGAAATAATCCGTGACTTGACCTTCTAATCACGGGTCTTCGGAGAACAAACAGTTGCTACCTACGTGAAGCTCTTTGTGTTTGAATCGATACCGGAATATGGGTTTAAAACCAGGACTTCTCTATCATGAAGCGATTATAAAAAAATCGACAATAAAATGGGAACCTGATTATGGGTTTTCCTTTCTTCCTCCTCTAGCTGCACAAGAGTAAATCTGAACGGGTCGTCAAAACTTACGCCCATGACGTAATTCACTATACCATCAACCAGCGTACTTTTACCGGAACCAGTTGCTCCAACTAACAGGATTGTTTTTTCATCCTCTGATCGTAGATAAGGATTGCCTACAATATCAAAGATTCAAAACATGCAGATTACCAAATTTTTGTACTAATATATGGCATCTGGATTATGGAGTTGTGAATCAGTGGAATTAAAATATTAGAATAAAGAGATATCGACACACCAAGAATTAACTTCCTTGTCTTTGCAGTAAGGTTTCTAGATGTTTTGCGTTCTTGTGTTAGGAGTTGATACTTAGGTGGATTCTTCTCGTCTACCCGAACGGAAAATTTGAGCAAGTATGTGGCCAACGACTCGTCTGTTTTTACTGCATCATTTGCAGGACCGTAGCTGCCTTCCTGATCTTTATATACACCCCGAACTTGGAAAACATACATTGTATCGGCCATCAAACCACTGATGGTGATTTGATTATGATTAATGTCGGTTTCAGCAAATTTCCACTTTTCTTCTCCACCTTTACTTTTATAACGAATTTGATAATAGTCTACCATTTCTTCTGATTTTGTCCATAATATTTTAACCGAGTCTGATCGGATCTGCAACGTTTTTGGTTTTCCTGGTGTCTGAAAGATAGGAATAAAGGTTTCCATGCACAACATATTCAGTATATTTAACTTAAGAAATGAAATCTGATTAATACATTTTACATATCTTTTACCTTCGTTTTCGTTTCTTTGGTACCCTTTGAGAAAAATTTCCTGCAATGGGAGAAACGATAAAGACAGTCGAATGAAATTTACTATGCTGTAATATCAATAAAAACTATATGAATATATTACTTATTTACCTTTCAGCAGCCATGGTAGCAGTTGATGATGCACTTTCAAGTCCCGCCATTTTATTCATGTCTCCACTTAGAGTATGACCTCTCCCAGATCGTTGTTTTAGGTGCTGATTTGCACAATTTTGGCACATTGGTTCAGGATCTTCACAATCTAGGCAAATTTTTACTGCATCATTTTCAATATTTTCATAGCTACATGGTTCGCATAGTACTCTTTTCTTCTGTATATTACTACTGATTCGGTGATTCTGTTTCTGCTTCAAATGTAATGTTGCACAATCGTCACACATAGGCGTGGGTTCTTTACAGGTCAGACAGATACCAGTAGCAACGTGTTTGGTTCCACTGTATATACAATTTTCACAAATGACTTTGCTTGATGATTCTGGTTCTGTGAATTTCTCCATGTCGTGACATATTTTATGCCCTCGTGTTTTCTTTTCTCGGATATGTTGTGCTTTACATTTATCGCACATTGGCTCGGGTTCTTTGCATGTCAAGCAAAAGCACACAGCTTCATTATCATCTTGATCGAATGTGCAAGGTGCACATTTAATGACTCTGTTCTGGCTTGAATGATCTTCCTCTGCTGTTATTTGATAGTCTTCTTCAACAGCATAATCTCTAATATCATAACAAAGATCATGGTCTGCATACTCTTCTTTATGTTCCTTCGAACACTTATCACAAAGTAACAATGGTGTTTCACAGGAAATGCAGTATGCAGATGCGGGTACGTCGTCATCCACAGGACAGCGATTGCAATTTGGTAATATGGTTTCGCTCAAGATAAAGGCATGGGATATAATATCAACCCATTCATGATCGAGCAAGCCATTTGCCTGGTGGTCAGCTCTGCACTCGTGACAGAAATCAGAGCTGCAGGAATTACAATGATAATAAGCATCAGCATTGCAGGTTAGACAAGGAAATTTTCCACCCAAAAATTCTTCTAGGAGCACGGTTTGGTGGTCCTCGGAGTTGTGGTTGACAGAGCAATCTTCACATAGCCTTGTTTTACAGGATATACAAACGTTTGCGACAATTTTGCTTTCCTCACGGCAGATAATACAAGTTTCTTTTTGAAACAAGCCCACCTGGAAAAATAAGTTATAATCGAAACAGTATTTTATTATAAAAATCATAATAGGATTAGGCAGCAGGGTAAGCTGATGTAAGCCTTCTCCTTAAAAAAAGTTCTAGCAAACTAGATGTTTGAAATAGTAACGGACTGTCATACAATGTTTAAAAATTAGGTTAAAAAAAAAACAAAAAAAACTAGTCTTGGTTTAAATGTATGTCAACATTTCTGTAATGCTAGAATTACAGCAAAGAATTTCGTTTGAAATACCAGAACCGAAAGTTTTATGTTACGATAACGATCAATAGTTCACCAGAATACGAATCAAGATCCCTAAATATACCAAAAGTGGGATGCAATGCCTATAAGCAAGCATTCTTAGTCATTTGTGGTATTATGTAGTACTAGGGGAATTATGTCTTGCGTGTTTATCAAGTGTGTTCAGTGCAAATAAATTGATTTTTAATAACATTTATGAAATACAAATAAATGTATTGTTATTCAGAAGTGTGATTAATTTGAAGTTTTAAACATAAGATAAAGGAGGACTGCTGATATAATTATTGTGTGTGTGTCCAAAGGAAGACAATACGCACTTTGTATGCTGGTGACTTAATCAGTTATTATGTTCAATAAGAGTACAAAAGTTTAGCACTATCTGTTAAAGGCCATTGGATGCACAATTCAAAACCAGCTTTAAGCCTCTTATTTATATTACCGCCTATTCAACAAAAAGTCGGCATGAAGTTTTTGCCATGCGTTTCAAGTATATATATACCCGACTTCCATCGCCGCTAATATCCTGTATACTTTCCTCTTCACAATCTTGTGGAATATTGTCTGAAGACCTATTGATATAATTCATGAAATGTTACAGCAAAACCAAATCATTATCTTATAAAAAAAAAACCAAACAAACAAAGAGGCCCATGGGCCATATCGTTCACCTTGGCTTGCCAGTGTTCAGTTCTTTTGATTTATGAAAGAATTCATTTCATCAATATACATATTTCCATGAATTTCCTCTATACATCATACGCGTTAAATATGATATGTTAACATTACTTTTAAATATACAAAGTATGAATACACATAAAGGACACCACAGAATCTGACAGATGTGCTTCATATTTGGATATTTTACTTAATATTGACTCTAATGGCAGACTGACAACTACATTATATGATAAGCGTGATAACTTTGACTTTGCAATCGTCAACTTTCCTTTTATATGTAATAATGTACCACTATCGCCTGCTATAATGACCTTGTTTGCGATTACAAATTATCACTAAGTCATGTTGACTGATATGTTTCATACCCTTTGTTAAACTGTCATTTTCGTACTAGATGTGACGACGGGTAACCCCGTTTACTTTGTTTCGACTACGGGCTCACGGCGGGTGTGACCGGTCAGCAGAGGATACTTACTCCTCCATGGCACCTGATCCTGCCTTCGCTTTTGTCGAAGGTCCGTGTTGCCCTACACTCGATTTTGTATGTGTTTTTTGGGACTATGATTACGTTTGATACTTTGTTACTTCGCAATTTTCTATCCTAGCTTAATCAGTTCAAGAAATGTCTTTAGATATTATCTTTTATATCAGCATCTGACGCTTTGACCCTCTATTGTGGACCATCCATACAATCAGGAACCATTGATTACAAAAACATACTTTATGACATGAATCTTTCATGTAAGTTTTAACTTTTCCGTTTCAGTGGTTCTTGATATGTTGATTTTTAAAGATTTTCCCGATAGACTCGCATGTAAAACTTTATCCGCTATTGTGCCTCTACCTTGCCTTTGAGGAACATTATCTAACAAACTTGAATCTGCACAGTGTCAGGAAGCGACCATATATATTTGAACTTTTCTGCCCGGAGCTTCTTGATGAGATTTTTAAAGAGTTTCCTTGCATATTAAACTTTATTACCCTTATTAGCAACAACTTACCCCGGGAATCATGATTTTAACAAAATTGAATCTGCATTATGTCAGAAATGTCACTTTTCTGGCATATTTGTTCTTGAGAATATTTTTCAGAGAAACCACCCTATTTTTGGATTTTGTGATCATTTCCCCTTTGAAGGGATCATAGCCCTTCCCTTGTACAAATTTGAATTTCTTATTCTCAAGAATAATATGTGTCAAATTTGTTGCCCTGATTATTCTGGAAGAGAAATGTTTTACAATTTGCTAACGTTTTTTTTCTAATAATATTACGTTTGGAAGATAGCGTTGTCCTTCATTTGAATAAACTAGAATTAAAATGGATAAAGAGGTTTTGGAAAAGAAGAGGAAAATATCGACAACGCCAGCGACAGACAAAGGACATTTTTTATCTGAGAAGTTCACCTAAGCCTAGGGATCAGGTGAAGAAATTTGCATAAAGTGACATTATACAAAGTAGCAAAATCTTAACTGCTTTGTTAAATCAAAGGGAAATTATCTTTTTTTTGGGGGGGGGGGGTCATTAATTGTCTAATGCAAAAATAATGTTGGTAATCATTAACGAATATAAAGGTGATAAAGATACCTTTCACATTTCCTCATTAATGTCAAATCAGTACATATAGTATGTTGGACATATTCTGTACAATGTCGTCTTGAACAAGGTAAGCAAAAGACTTCGAGATCCTTGCAGTCTTGACAATAACCATAACCAATAATTGAAGAATCCAAGCAAAGGTCGCAAATCATTTTATCGTCTTGAAGCCTCAATATCGTATGACTTTTGGTCGTGTCGTCTAGCTTGTGACGTCTTCCACAATCATTGCACAAGAAAACATTCTCATCTTTGCAGTGTAATGTTGCTTCGGCAACATCACCGTCTTGCTTGTCGTCACACAAGGAACAGTTGATTTTTTCCTCGACAGGATCATTTATCTGCACAAGAATGATAAACATAAGATAACATTTTTTATTAAAATAATACATGTCTTGCATTATGGGAATATAACTCAATATAAGCATACCAGAAACACTGTTCATTTCGTACGTGTGTATTTATGAAGATAATTTTAAAACAAGCTTCATAAAGCTGGCATAGATTGGAATTCTTGTGTACATGTAGCAGATGTTATCCAAAATCGTCAATATTAGAAGATATGTTAACTTGCTATGACCTTCAACTTGACATGTAAAACCGACATTGCTTTTCCACTTCCACTTTCATTTATGTCGACGTGATATAACCCGGTGACTTGGAAATGAGAGACATCTTAAAGACCTCCATATCTGGTTCATGTTTGGATATTTTAGTGAACGTAGATTTAAATGGCAAATTACCAACTAGACCTCGAGTCCAACATGATGATATAAACATGCTCATGTTCTGCATCAGATTAAATCATAGCTGATGAGAAATTATTCTTCGAAATGTGGCACATATGATGCACTGAAATTAGTATAACATATTTCATTTATGCGCCTGGGTGGACTATTATCACTGCTGGTTGATGGTCCGTCCGTCCCAAAGGATTAATACGAAATATGAATTCATATAACATTGGAAAACTCAGAAACGTACGTATATCTCATTCACGAAAAGCTCTTCTCCTTTACTGGCTTTTGACTTAAGATTTAGACCTTTTTGGGCTTTTTCTATAAAATCTTCTTTTTATTGTCTTTTGCTTTGCAAGCCTTTAGTGCTCAAACATCGCTGATGAGAAATTATATTTAGAACTGTGGCACATACGATGCACCAAAAGTAGTTTCACATATTTTCATTAGAGAAATTAACACTATATGCTGGTGAATTTGGAATTTTGCAGCTGACAATGGACAAACAGAATTTATCCTGTTGTCATACATATATAAATTTGAGCCGTAAGTTTGTCGTTAGCATATATTCAATAAGATATTCATTGATTGATTTATTTTATATTGTTTTACGTCCCTATTGAGAATATTTCACTCATATGGAGACGTCCAATAAAATACAAAAATATATATGAAGTACAAATGGAAGACTATGTGATACCTTTTATTTCGGGTTCACTGGAATGTATCATTAGCCATATGAATGAAAGAAAATAGTTAATAAAATGTCAACATATTTAAATGTTGAGTCGACGACGGGGTATCTTTCTAATGTTAGAAGCCTCAGAATAAATGTGCTTCATAGTTATGCATTAAGAGGCACATGGATCAAATTCCACAACCAAGTCACTTTAATACTGCTGTTGTTGAGTTGTTTTGATTTTGAAAGTATTTTTCCTTTATTCTCATATGAAAACATGGGAATTCTGAACAGAAGTATGTCAAAAATGATCTATTGTACTAGGAGAAGACCAAGGTATGCAATGAAAATTGATACCTTTCTATACAAAGTTTATATAGAAAACACGAAATTCTGTCAAAACAATAAGAAAGGAAGCTTTTTAAAAGTAAACAATTATTCAAGATGAAGGTAAAAAACCAAACGCCGCAGTATCGAATTGAAAATATCTTTCCTTGAACAGTCTCGTGAGATTTCGATTTGGAAGACGTCCTCGATACCCCCAAGTGCTTGTCGTAAGAGGCGGCTCCTTCGGATGACACCTCAAAAACCGATGCCAAGTGTAACAGGTGGTGTGGCACAATTAAGATCGCTCCCTGCTCAAAGGTGATACCCGCTGAGCATAGGCCCAATATTTCAGCCGTTAAACAATATACAACCAACCTTTCCTTTAACACTAGTCGCGATAGCTCAGTGTTTAGAGCTTTCGCAGTGCAACCGGGAGGTCGTGAGTTCAAGTCTTGCTTGTGTCAGGACCGCTTCAAAGCTAGGTATAAATAGACAGTGATTGCTTCTATGACAAACACTCGGGATTTAGATGTGACAGGTATTTCGGATAATTCGGAGGCCCTGTGTCACGGCAGGTGTTGGTTTGTTATAGAAGTCTCATTGCTATGGGCACGAGCTCTAGACATAGGTTTGATATAGAACTAATGGTGACTGTGACCTGAGTAGAGAGAAAATATTTGCTACTCTTTTATCTGATACCACCTGTGGTATTTCCAATTTCCTACTCTTACTTTGGTATTCTTTTGTTGTAATCTGAATTACCTTTTCATTATCTCAAACACCTTGTACACAAACATCTCTTTTCATTACATTAAATGTGCAAATATGTGCATGCAAATTCCACTCTGTGTATTCAAATCAATATATTCGTGATGGGGAAAAATCAATACCATGCCAGAAATGAATTGCAATCTAACAGTCTTTAACAAATCAATCGGTCGGATCTGACCAATCATTGGTCATCTATCATTATGAATATTTCAAACGAAATTTCTTTA
>CAJDSM010022472.1:13658-24724 GCA_903981925.1 Ostrea lurida
CCACCCACACCGCCACAAGATAGTTTTTAAAATTGGGGGGCAAACAAATGGGGGGTTCAAACTCACAACTTCCGTTGTGTAAGCGCAAACACTCACAACCGAAGTTACAGGGTATCGGTTTTACGAATAGGTCATACAGAGAGTAGTCTATTTTACATGTCAGTGAAAGTACTCGGAGGCTGAAATTGGAGTTCGGGCATTGGAATGGATCTGGTTAAATTGAGTCCGTTGTGTGGCACAGGTCAACGATGGCAGCATCAGAGAAGATGCACTTTATGGTATTATTCATAGGACACATAGCTAAGACTACGCTGAGTAACAGGAGTAGAAGGGACGCTGCATGCGAAAGCGATTGATTGCATAGTTTTGCAATACCTGGCCAGTGGATGAAACGATCTTCCATATGGAGTGAAATCCTGAAGCCTCAAGTACCGGCTAACGAATGTGAGCATTCGATTTAGATAAAAGCCAGTGAAACACGGTGTTTATAGTCGAGCTTAGCCCTAATAAATTGGTGCAGATCCCTGAAATTTAGTGAGGCTATACGCAAATGTGGGATCTCCGTATGAGTAACTTTCAAGCGAGCTAAAACATTATGCAATCATCAATATAATAATTGACTTGACGTCCGTGTTTTCTTGTTCTAAAGGATACATATGCCAAGAAAGTGACTGTAGAATTCACGATGGTAACATGTTAAGACTGAGTGCTGGAGCAGCTCAGTGTTTCGTGTTTGATGAGGGTATTTGTTCACACAGGCTAACTGTGGTTAACTAAGCAGAGACCTAATTTACGAGGTCGTTATTCGAAGGTCGTAATCATTTTCGTATGAGAATTGACTCGTTGACGAATAACATCCGTTATTCAGCTCAAGAGGAAAATCAATAACCATCTGTTTTATCATCACACGGCTTTTTGTTATTTGTTTCATGTGTTATGAGGTGAAAGATGATGTTCGAAGGATGATGAAATATATCAAGATCATAAAGGATATTCGTTCGCGTATTCCAAAGTATTTTAATTATGATTATATGACGTTTTTATAATTTTATAAGAATGTACTGATTTTTAATATGAGGTCTTGGTTTCAGACATACAAGTTTGGAAAATTATGAATCCGATGCTAAAAAAAAGACATTATTAAGTAAGGATTTATGAGTGAAAGTGTGAGGGGTCAGAAGTTGCGGAACTAGGGACTGTTTTCCAGATGTCCTGGAAACATTTGTAACTTCCAACAGAGTTCTCCAAATGTTTTTCATCATTCGTGCTTCTTAATCATATCAATCAGGTTTCAATCTTCACGTAGAACTCATTTGGAATATATTCCTGCGCTAAAAGATTAAAATATTAAGAGAAAAGAGGCGGGGTATGATAATCGGTGGTCTGATATACGTGTCCTATGTGACGGATGAAACAAGTTTACCGCGAAAGAAACTAAAGTTACAATGGTTAAAATTTGCACTATTTAGGTCTGTTTAGAGCGACTGTCAAAGTAGGGGGTCCTGATCTACTAAACGCGCATTTTCAAGAGGACACATTCACTACGCCAATAATTATTCATAAAAAATATTTTGTTTATTTTTTTCTTGTCAATCTCTTTATTTCAACTTAGAATATACAATACTAATTAAAACAACTAAATCGTTTCGCACTAATTAGCTGTTAGACGACTGGCAAATAGGAGGGGTCTGACTAGCTAACGCGCATTTTTCAAGAGCGACACAATTCACTGACGCCAATAACTTTATCATAAAAATATTTTTGGTTATTTTTTTTTGTCATCTCTTTATTCAACTTAGAGATAGACAATACTCCATTAAAAACACAAACCTAATTTTCGCACTATTTTAGCTCTGTTAGAACCGAATGTCAATATCGGGGGTCTGATCTGCTAAAAGCGCCAGTCTTTTCAAGAGCGACACAATTCACGACGCCAATAACTTATTCAGAAAGAAATATTTTGGTTATGTTTTTTCCTTGTCATGCTCTTTATTCAACTTAGATAACAATAGTTATAATGTTAAAAGACACACATAATTCACACTATTTAGCTGGTTAGACGACTGTTCAAATAGGGGGTCGCTGATCTAGCAAACGGCGAACCATTTTCAAGAGGCGACCGATCCACTAGGACGCGGCAGCCAGTACTTATTCATAAAACAGATGTATTTTTGGTTGATTGTGTTTTTCTTGTCAATCTTTTATTCATAAATAACATACTAAACTTAAAAACAACACTAATTTGGCGCCACTATTTAGCTGTTGAGGACGAGCTGCACATAGGGGTACCTGATTAGCTAAAACGCGCCATATGTTCAAGAGCGCACATTCACTGACGCCAATAACTTATCAATAAAATATTTTTGGTTATTTTTTTCAGTTTGTCATATTCTTATATCAAATTAGAAACATACTAAACTTAAAAATCAAACTAATTTCGCAACTATTTAGTTGTTGATCGACTGTCAAATGGGTTGATCTAGCTAAAACGCGCATTTTTCAAGAGCGACAGCAATTCACTGACGGCCAATAATTATTCATAAAAAATATTTTTGGTTATTTTTTTTCTTGTCAGTACTCTTTATTCAAGCTTAGAATAACAATTACAATTAAAAACACTAATTTTCGACCTATTTAGCTGTTAGGAGCGACTGTCAAGATAGGGGTCTGATCTAGTAAAACGGCCATTTGTGCAAGGAGCTGACACAAATTCACTGGACGCGAATAATTATTCATTAAAAAAATATTTTTGGTTATTTTTTCTTGTCAATTCTTTTTCAATTCAGAATAACAATTACTAACTTAAAAACACACATATTTTCGCACTATTTGCTGTTAAGACGACTGTCAATAGGGGTCCGGATCTAGCTAGAAAGCGCCATTTTCAAAGAGCGACACAATTCACGAGCCAATAAACTTATTCATAAAGAATAGTTTGGTTATTTTTCTTGTCAATCTCTTTATTCAATTTGAAGTACAATATTAATTAAAAAAACACTAATTTTCGCACTATGTTTATGCTGTTAGAACAACTTGTCAATGGGTCTGATCTGCAAAACGCGCAAATTTATCTAAAGCGACACAATCACTGACGCCAATAACTTATTCATAAAAAATATTTTTGGTTAGTGTTTTTTCTTGTCTAATCTCTTTATTCCAACTTAGAAAAATACTAACTTAAAAAACACTAATTTTCGCACTATTTATGGTTAGACACGTGTCAAATAGGGGGTCTGACTAGGCTAATAAAAACGGCATTTTCAAGAGAGGACCAATTCACTGACGCCAAATAACTTATTCATAAGAAATATTTTGGTTATTTTTTTCTTTGTCAATATTCTTTCTTCAAGCTTAGAATAACAATACTAAATTAAAACACACTAGCCTTTTTCGCACTATTTACTTGTTAGAACGACTGTAAATAGGGGTCCTGATCTAGCTAAAGCGCCAAGTTTCAAGAGGCGACAAATTCACTGAAGCCAAAACTTATTTCATAACAATATTTTGGTTATTTTTTCTTGTGCAACTCTCTTTATTCAACTTAGAATAACAATACTAAATTAAAAAACCACACTATTTCGACTATTTTAGCTGTTAGACGACTGTCAAATAGGGGGGCGAATCTAGCTAAACAGCGCGCATTTTTAAGAGCGACATTCACTGACGCAATACTTATTCATAAGAAAATACTTTTTGGTTTATTCTTTTTCTTGGTCAACTCTTTTTATCTCAACTTAAGAATAACAATGACTAAATTAAAACACACCTACATTTCGCATCTATTTAGCTGTTAGAACAATCTGTCAAATAGGGGACCTGATCTAGCAGTAAAACGCGCCCATTTTCAGAGCACCACAATTCACTGACGCAATAAACTATATTTATAAAAAAATATTTTTGGTTATTTTTTCTTGTCAAGTCCTTTATTCAAACTTAGAAATAACAATGACTAAATTAAAAACACACTAATTTTCGCACTATTTAGCTGGTAGACGACTGTCAAATAGGGGCCTGACTCAGCATAAAACGCGCCATTTTCAAGAGCTACACAATTCGACTGACGCCAATAACTTATTCTAAAAACGATTATTTTGGTTATTTTTATTCTCCTGTCAATCCTCTTTATTCAACTAGGAATTAACAATATTAAATTAAAAGACACACTAAGTTTTCGCACTATTGTAAGCTTAAGCGACATGTCAAAGTAGGGGGTCCTGATTCAAACATAAAACGCGCCAATTTCAGAGCGAACACAAATTCATACGGCCAATAACTTTTCATAAAAAAATATTTTGGGTTTTTTTATTGTCAATCTCTTTTTCAGCTAGATATAACAATACTAAAATTAAAAACACACTAATTTCACGCACTATTTAGCTGTTAGAACGACTGTCAAGATAGGGGGTGCCTGTATGATTTTTTATAGATTTTGACAATGTATACAATATTTGTAGATTCTGATATTCTTGTAGATATTGGCTAATGTATGATGTGTACGACAATGTATGATGTTGTAGATTCTGACAATGTATGATATTTTGTAGTTCTGACAATGTATGATGCTCTTAGACGTGAGTGAACCACTGATAAAGTTTGTAGAGTTTGTCATCTCACTTCAGCAGGAGGATGGCAGTTTCTATGGAGATAAGTGGGGTATGTGTAGCAATGTTTTATATGGAGATAGTTGGGTATATGAGTAGCAAGTTCTATGGAAATTAAGTGGGCTAGTATGTTAGCAAGTTTCTATGGAGATAATTGGTATGTGTAGCAGGTTTCTATGGAGATAATTTGGGTATGTGTACATGTTTCTATGGAGATAATTTGGGTATAATGTAGCAGTTCTATGGAGATAAGTGGGGTATGTGTAGCAAGTTTCTATCGGAGATAAGTGGGGTATAATGGCAAATCTATGCAGATTTCACAATACAGGGTTTTGATTCGCTATTGACAAAAAGGAACTGTATCTCTGATTTCTTTTCTCTATTTTTAGGGGAAGTAGATACTCGTTTTCATTCTGTGCCATTGCGTGTCTTCTTTACTGGTAAGTACTGTATATCAAAACTATGGTCTTTTTAGAATAAACGATAACTGTAGATTATACTGAGATGTGGAGGTTGTGGATTTGTTTATTTTGAGAACAAATTAGATGCAATAATGTGGAGAAAGCTGTAGAATTTGTTGCTGACTTGTATGAACTTTTGATGGTGGGTTTGGTTGTCGGCCTGGAAGTGAGACCCACTCAGGACAAGTCTATTGAGTGTAGGGATGTTAGCTATAACTGGCAGACTGCATCATGTGAATGCTGACTGTTAGGATGGTGGTTTGTGTGAAAGACAACTCCCCTCAGGGGGACTTAATGGTTACGGCCTATTTTGTATGCAGACAGGTATTCTGAGAACAGTTTTAGTTGTTTAGTGTACAGTAATGGTTTGTGCTGGTTTCCTCAATCAATTCAAACTGTCACAAAACTGAATTAAACATGTTTTTTTTCCATCTTGGTGAAAAAATACTGTTTCACCCACTTTGCAAAAGTTATTCCCTTATGTGAAATAATGTATATTTAATTAATGAAATAATTTGTAGTTTGTTTAGGAGCAATTTGCATAATTTCATGGAACATTGTAGATACTGTGGTTTCATCAATATTCGTGGCAATCAATTTTCGTGGATCAGAGCAAAAATCACGTTTGTGGATACGTAAATTCGTGGATGAGGCCCACCGTGCAAAAAAAAATCACATTGGTTCATCAATCTCTTGCATTTATATTTCAATGCAATCCTTAGTTGTCTTACGTAACATTAATGATATCTTTGTAAACTCCATGTACATATTGGAATGATTTTTAATGACTCTAAGATAATTTTGCTGAGTTAAACGTGAGATCGAATGATTTATAAAACTCTTACTCATTGCTTATTACAATAATATTTATTAAGTTTTAAACTTATACAATTCTCATGTAATTTCATGAAATTTTCCTTTATCGGCGATTGTATCTTTCGACGAATTACCGCGATTTCTACTTTCGATATTGGTCTTTCTAAGAGCGTTTTTAAAACCACAAGAGGATAATTCGTTTTGTCACACTATTCAGCATGCGGGTAATTAATAACACATTAGTTGTTTGTTTTAACAAAATCAAGGATCCGTGAATTGGGAAGTGTGTTTCAAAGGTGTGAATTTCGACTAATTTTGAGATGCGTGGGGTAGATCAGGTGTAAATTTACCACTCGGCGCCCCATTGTGTCAGGAGAGTGCAAATTAGTCCGATTGCAAAGTATATCGTACGGTGGTATGGCTTCTACATGTAATTTGACATCGTTTGATTAGAAAATTAAATTTATGACACAGCGATTTTTTTCATGCGTTACCCGCGCGTGAGATTGGAGATTGCATTGAAAAGAGCGCGAGTCTCATGCCGAAGCGAGTAACCGGGAGTATCACATAAAGTTTACCGGAAAAAGTTTCATTACATGTATTGATCGCTCACGGTCGTTGGAAAATGACGGAGAAAGAACAGGAAATCTTCTATCAGAAACACCAAACTTCGTTGAACATTTAAATTTGTGGTTGCGGTCATCAACGAAAATCCACGGAAAATTGTGTTCAAAGAATAATGATGAAACCACAGTAATCATGGTTTGTCCGTCTACAATGCTCTTATTGCTTCATCTGATAATCTTTGTCATCTCACCCTATTGGTTTGCATATTGAAGATGTGTACATGCCAGGGATTTCAATTTGATTTAATTTTAGGTTAATGGACTTTTAGAATAATTAACAAATATTGAACATCATTGAATAATTTACAGATATTGAATAATTCAGATATCAAATGTTATTGTATAATGTATTTTTAAAATAATTCACAGATATTGAACATCATTGAATGACATATTATGCAACATTTCTGTCATGTTGAGTAAAATTATTTTTTCATCTCCCTGATTTGAGAAGTTTGTATGATTTCAGAATAGGTATTTATGCTCCCAAGATTTTTTGTAGAAATAAGATCGAATGCAAGTGGCCTGTCCATGAAATGTTGCAAAAAATGATATCTTATTGAGAAATGTAGCATTACGTCCTTGATAATTCACATATAAATATGATTGTTGTTGAACAATCCACAGATATTGATTGCAGGGGCTGACAAATCATGTTGCCCAAAGCCTAGGACAAGTGGTCTATCTGGCTGGGCAAGTGACTATTTGATAATCACTTGTCTGCGGGCAAGTGAATTGAAAAATCCGGCCATTAAAAAACCTGTAGTAATAATAGTAGTATCAGATGGAAATTGAAAGCATACCATATTGTTTGATTTATTTCGTAATTATTTGATAGGTAGGGCAAGTAAAATCACAGATATCATGCTAAGCACAAGTGAATCAGGGTCATGGGCATGTGCTTTAAAAATCCACTCGTCAGCCCCTGGAGTGTAATTGAGTGAATGTCATTGAATGGATTCACAGTCTTTCTAAAGATTTTGATACTTTTTAAACATTTTGATAAATATATGATACTTGATATACAGTCTCATATCCAGCAATTGTTGTAAAGTATTACAACTTTTGGCTAACCTTTGTCAGAGTAACTGAGTTTTAGCTTATAAAGATTCCCTTTCAGAGTTTTCCATAAAGTTCAGTTTTACCACACGTTATGGACGTCCTATGTCCTAGAATCTGAGCTTGTTTTATAAGATATTTTAGATGATGAAGATGGTGTATTTTTACGGAAGCACTCATTTCAGATATCCATTGTACNTATTTTAGATGATGAAGATGGTGTATTTTTATGGAAGCACTCACTTCAGATATCCATTGTACTTCATTAACAGAGTACAGTAAAATACCTGTATCTCAAACATGGTTTATCTCGAATACCCCGCTTATGTCGAAGTCGACGGCCGGTCCTGGACATTTTCTCTATATAAATGATTTTTAAAAACTCCTGATATCTCGAACATGGTTATCTTGAATACCCCGCTTATATATCGAGGTATTTTCAAGGTCCCATGCCCTATTTCACCTGGTTTATCTCGAAGTGCTGTCAATTTTCCGGTCTGCTTTAATACACCTGGCCAGGCCTACTCAAGTCACGCATTCACGCCCACGGCTGTAGGATCTAATGATAATTGTTGACCTGTAGTCCACACTTGCCTTTTCCAGGTAGAACTGGGTTGCAATAATTAGTTTAACAGCTTGGGTACTCAGTGCACTTTTTTAAATCCGCTGCCAATTACGCGCTAACAGTCCGATTCATTAAATATCCTCCCTCTCCCCCCCAAAATTTTGAAGATCGAATTTGGATATCTCAAACCCCCGGATATCTCGAAGTTTTTTCGAAGTCCCTCGGACTTCGAGATAGAGGTATTTTACTGTATATCATAATCTCAGTAGATTCAGATCTGTATGTTGGTGAACGAGAACGAACAGAAAATCAATGTACATTGAATTATAATTTAAATATTTAACAGGGCGGCCTGAGAAGTTACCAGATGTGTGTTATTCATGGTGGGTGCTGGCCTCTCTGAAGATAATCGGAAAACTTCACTGGATAGACAAGGTATGCTGGTGATTTAGGGACTCAATTCAATTTCACGGGTTGCTTTGATCGAGTTGCAAATACAGAATACCTTACATTGGCCAGTTCTAGTTAGAATTGGCACCTACATATATCTTCTTTGTAAAATGTTATTCTAGTTTCTCCTTTACAGGATAAGTTGATTGAGTTTATTTTGGCCAGTCAAGACGAGGAGACCGGTGGGTTTGCTGATCGCCCTGGAGATATGGTGGATCCCTTCCACACTCTGTTTGGGATTGCGGGCCTGTCGTTGTTGGGGGATGACCGGATTAAACAAGTGAATCCAGTGTTTTGTATGTCCGAGGAAGTACTTCAAAGAGCAGGCATTAGAGTAGAACTGTTGTAACAAGAACTGTACTACAACAGTCAGGGCAGTAACAAGCAACTTCTGTGATACAGCGTTCAACACTGAAGAGATATCTGTTCAAGATATCGGAAGAAAAATTAGCAACTACCATAATGCTGATTAAGAAAACTCAGGCAACCCTTACCAGACTGAGGTTTTAGGATGAATTTTTAAGGGAAGATGTTTAAAGCTTTGTTTTTTTTTGTTCTGCATAATTACATTGATACATGTAACCTGTATCTGCAGGTTTCTTAGGACCACAAAAAATACTCATCTCTGCCATGAATGGCAGTATCACCGGGAATATTATTATACATGTTCTGTATTTACACATGTTTGTATATATTCACAAATAATTCATAGTGGTACTGTTGAAGATAGAGTTTTAAAATAAGACTTATGGAAAGGATTGGGGGGGAAATATCAATTTTGTAAATCACGTGTTATTTTTGAAATCTCTGTAAACTATTGCATGTGAGAGGACATATTCGATGCAAAGAGGCAATTTTTCACCTACTCTCTCTCTATTATCTTAAAAAGTTATGAATTAAAACTCATTGCTTAAATGTCAGCAATAAACAGTGGGGGGGGGGGGGGGGTGTATTTTGAAACTCAATTTTAGATGACAATAGAAAGAAATGCAATTCAAGTTGTAACACGAAGGGAAAACCTGCATTGGAACAGGGCTAGAATTATTGAACGTTGTCTATCCCAAATCTTTATGTCTGCTCTCGTCAATTGAGTATCTGGTCACTTGGCTGATTAAACTACTGAGCCCTGACCACCAACATTCCTACCCTCCATTAAATGTCTTCATTCAGGAAGACACCCAATCCCAGGATTTATTATCCCATAGGAGGCCTCTTCACAGTTTTGCATGGTGTTGACTGCTCGTTGAAGTCACAGACAGGCCCATGGCATTGTGAGGTAATGATACCAACAGTACAGCATCCATGGTTCAAAACAGGATGGGGAAAATATGCAATGGTCCAGGAGCTAGAAACAAACCTGGGCCTCCCTGGATAGTCCATGCGCTGCCTGCTACCAACTTGGTAATCGAAACCCACCTGACTGCCCTACATTCCATACCCATAAACAGGACAGATTCCTGTTTCCTGTGTGCGCCTGGGTGAAGATTTCTTAGCTGTACATTTTCTTTTTCTTTAGCGAGATTATATGTTTTACTACATAACTTATGCCAGTTTACATAGGTTATTGACCCATTAAATGATGATAATACTTAAAATGCTACCTAATCTCTTGTTAAATGCTGTGTTTGTTGAACAGAATTACAATGCAATTACTTATTATATAGTACATCCAGAGTTATGCTGCATACTATCAGTGAAATCCTCAGCACGAATTTAGCGTCGTAGTGGTCTAAATCCTCAAACTATCGGATCATAGTTCTCGCACTCAGTCAAACTTGACACTATTGTTCCAAGTTGTGCACTTACTGGTCAAGTTGATGACACATTGTTCAAGTCTGTGACACTATTGGTCAAGTTCTCACACCAACCATGTTCAAAGTCACGTTGCACATCCATCAAATCCTCACCTAGTTTGGGCTTTTTTGGGAAATATAAAAATTGTTTAAATATAAAGAACCTTAGATAAGTGCCGTCAGACTTATTACCCCACTATCATCATCATTGGCCCCTGAATGTCGCATCCCTATCCAGGGTTTTTTTTTTATTACTTATACAAAATTCCAAAGTTTCCTGGTTCCCATCAACAAATGAATTTGAGCGCTATTCAGGCAACATTCTTGGACACAAGAATGGAATGATCAAAAAACTATATAAGAGGAACTCATTTCTTGGTTAAGAGATACTGTGGAATCATTTTAATTCGTGGGGGCAATGTTCGTGGATAGCCAAAATTTGCATCGTTACGTGGGACGTACATTTCGTGAGGTTTAATTGAATCAATAATGTAAACCAGCAAATATTTATAACAATAACAAGGAGAAAATAACCAGATAATGTTCGTGAGGGACGTTAAATTCCGTGAGGCGTCAAGAGTGACCCAGAAATCCACGATACATTTGGTCCCCACAAACAATGATGATTCCACAGTAATACATAATTTAGATAAGTTTTTTCCCCATATAACATTTTGCTCTTTATATTCAGTATG
>CAJDSM010022481.1:7333-19962 GCA_903981925.1 Ostrea lurida
ACTAAATTGACATAAATGGGTTACTGTTAGCCCCCCCCCCCCCCCCCCCCCCCCCCCCCCCCCCCACCCCCCCCCCCCCCCCCCCCCCCTCCCCCCCCCCCCCCCCCGCCCCCCCCCCCCCCCCCATCCTCTTTTTTCATTGGTTAACACTGCTTGTAAACAGATGTCGAAGGTTGAGCTCTCTGAACAAAATTCATTTCTGGGCCCCTGAAACACTCTCGGATCCACCCCTATATACTCTAACAGGAGAACTCTGATTTTTCTGAGGTGACATACCAGGGAAGATCCACTCCTTGTTGAGGATGGACAGAGTCCCTTGGAGTGATTAACGGATGACTTGAGGTACCCTGGGACGTGAATTAACTGATGACGAGGTACCCTTGGGACGTGAATAACAATGACTCACCAGGAGACCACTCCTGACCTTGTTGAGGTGACTGACGGTACCCTGGGGAGTGAATTTAACAGAATGACGAGGTACCTGGGACTGTGAATTAACGGTGATTGGACCAGGATTCACCCTGCGGACGTGAATTAACGGATGCCAGAGGACCCTGGGACGGATATTAACGTGATGACAAGAGGTACCCTGGGACAGTGAATTAACGGTGACTTTACCAGGAAGAACCCATGCCTTGAACCCTTGTTGAGGTGACGAGGTACCCTGCGTATCAGTTTATAACACCGTTCCGAATCCAGAGGGCGACCAGCTACTAAGACCACACGCCGGCGTGTTAACTCGTGGACCTTTAGCTTCCCCCATCCACAGCGAATAATTCCTCCCCACAGTACTGTCAAGTAAAATCAATACTGTCAAAGTCAATACAAAATACTGTCAAGTCAATACAAAGTACTGCTAAGTCAATAAGTTTACTGTCAAGTAATACAATCACTGCTTCAAGTAAATACAAGTTATGTCCAAGATAAATACAGTTACTGTCAAGCTAATACAAGTACTGTCAAGTCAATAAAATACTATCAAGTTCATACAAGTACTGTCAAGTCAATAAAGTACTGTCAAGTCAATTACAAATACTGTCAAGTCAACTACAAGTACTGTCAAGTTCAATACAAAACTGTTCCAGTAATGAATTTATTAATATAGCTGTGGAAATCATTTTTTTGTGGTACATGCTCGCTGGATAACCATAATTTTGCTGTTCGTGGGGACGTAATTTCGGGGGAATTATATATTTGAATGCATTATTGGGACATATACTATAAAGATTTAAAAGGAAATAATGTTCATGGGGACATAATTCATGAATAAGAATGACAACGAAATCCCGAACATTGGTCTTCCACGAACAATGATGATTCCACGTACTTGGGTAATGGATTTGCAAAATCTGCTGGCCTGGTATGGATGACGTCACAATCCACCAGTTATAGATCTGCACGCCGTGCAAAAAATGCATAATCCAATATCTTGCACGCCGTGCAAAAATACATATCTTGATCGTCATAATGGAAAATTACGTCAACAGGAAGGACAGCCTGTAGGTTGTACAAAATTGCCCTTCTTTTAACCATGGCTTATTTTAGCCTTTTACAGTATATGAATAAATAGAATATTATATGCTAAAATACCTTATCGCAAGGCATAATCAGCCCTCAGGCAGTCGGACCCGATCAAACCTGGATACTGTATGGGGCATCGATGATATCGGGGCATTCGGGCTGACATTGCCATGTGGATATGGATTTTAGCAATGTAATATTTTCAATTCGTTTGTACAAGGCTTCTTAAATGTCTTTTGAATTACTCTCTCTGCATTGCATAACAACTGCAATTTAACCACAATAAAGTTTCCTTTCATATATCAATGAAACTGATTTTAGCAGGGGCCCTCATACGTATTTAATTTATTTGTAACTTGTTCCATTATAAAACAAGTGAAAACATTAAGGTTCACAATAGCTGATCAAATCTGATACAAAAGCATGAAGTTCAGAAACAAAGTTCTATGAAAATCGATCATAAACAAGCAAATTTGAATCCTTTGAAATTATGCTCTTTCCTGTGCTATGTTTGCCATGTTTACTCCACCCGGTAAAACACTAAGGAGACGGACTCATTGAGAAGGAGTAAAACACAGACACAGGACAAGCAGCACGATCTTGAAGGAATTACATGTACAGCATTTTACTATACTGCATTATTTCACAAGAATTTTTGATATGAGGCAAGAAACTATAGAGAGGATCATGGGCCTCCATGTTTTTGTTTATCCCATCTATAAAAACTGTTGATCAATTGAAAATCTTCACTCATGGAATGTTCTTATTCAATGTTATCAGATAGGGATTTATCCTGAGATACATTTGTTATTTTCTAAAAGAAAAGTTTCACTTCTATTGGAAGTTTAACAGAAAGGCCCAGTGCTTGATTGGAGGGGCAAGTGAAGCATGATTTATTGAAAAACTGCTATTTGCACTGCACGACAACGCTTTGAACCCAACAATGTTATCTTAGGTGACACCATTTTTTGCTTTCCAACATTGTCTGAATTTATCTCCCTTTTCTTTGAGCAACACTAATCCCTCACTTGATAACTCCTTTAACTCACTTCAGAACGATTTGTTTCACCGATCTTGTCGTTTCGAGGAGTTGTACGATGTAGAAATTTAAAGACAATATACACCTTGCTGATGATTTCAATGTCACGATTAGCTGGCTGCAGAACTTGGTAGCTCTCTGCAAAAATTGTCTTGACAGCCATTTTTTTGCTAGCAATGGTACGCCAAACTTATGACCAGACAGAGGCCATGGGCACACGCTCACCTTGAGTGAGCCTTGGCCCTGGACTCAGCAGCGGTGTTTAGAAAAGAGATTTTCAAGTTTCCTTAAACAACCCAGTGGTTCCTGAGAAGACATTTTATGCAGAAACTTTGATCCCTGTTGTGGCCTTGCACCTGCCCCGGGAGGTATGATCGATTGCAAATTTGATTCTCTCTATATCAGGAAGCTTTACGGTAAATGTTGTCTTCTTGGTCTTGAGGACGACAATTTTATAATATTCAAATTGTAAAACTTTGATCCCTATTGGGGGCCCCACCATACCCACTGGGAGGTCATTGATTTGAACAATTTGAATTTCCACTATATCAGGAAGCTTTCATATAGAATTTCAGCTTTCTGGTCCAGTGGTTCTTGGAGAAGACGATTTTAAAGGTTTCCTTATATCATATGCAAACTTGGATCCCTATGTGGCCCCATCGTACCCCCGGGGGTCATGATTTGAACACACTTGGAATCTCCACTAATCAGGAAGATGTTTCATTAAATTTCAGTTTTTGGCCCAGTATTTCTTGGAAGAAGGATTTTTAAATATTTCCTATATAATCATTAATGCAAATTTGATCCCCCTATTTGTGGCCATCGTACCCCGGGGGTTCAATCGATTTGAAAACAACTTTTAAATCTCCTTTATATCAGGAAGCTTCCATATAATTTCAGCTTTCTGCCCAGTGCGTTCTGAAGAAGAAGATTTTTTAAAGAATTTTCCCATAATTCTATGTAAAACTTTGATCCCTATCTGTGGCCCCATTCATACCCCGGGTCATGATTTTGAACAACTTAATCTCTCTATATCAGGGGAGATCATATAAATTACAGCTTTCCTCGGCCAGTGGTTCTTGAGTAAGAAGTTTTTTCCCTTTAATTCCATATGAAAACTTTGATCCCCTTTGGGGCCCCATTCGTTACCCTGGGGTCATGATTTGTCAAACTCGATCTCGCCTATTCAGAAAGCTTCCATATAATTTCAGCTTTCTGGCCCAGGTGGTTTGAGAAGAAGATTTTTAAAGATTATTTTCCTATATAATCATATGTAAAACATTTGATTCCCTTTTTGTGGCCCCATCGTCCCGGGGGTCATTGATATTGAACAACTTGATTCCTCCTTATTATCGGGAAGATTCCATATAAATTTTCAGTTTCCTGGCCCAGTAGTTCTTGAGAGAAGAAATTTTTTAAAGATTGTTCACTATATATAATCACATGTCAAACTTTGCTCCCATTGTGCCCATCGTACCCCGGCGATTATGTTTGAACAAACTTTGAATCTCACTTTCAGGGAGCTTTCCTTAAATTTCAAGCTTTCTGGCCAAGTGGTTCGTTGGAAGAAGATTTTTAAGATGACACCACCCTATTTTGCATTTTCGTGTTATCTCCCCATTTGGAAAAGGCCTGTGGTCCGTTCTTTGAACAACTTGATTCCTTACCCAAGGATAATATGTACCAAGTTTGTGAATTTTGGGCTCCCGCGGCTTGAGAGAGTTCGAAAATGTTTTGCGAAAAGTTAACGACAGCAGGACAGACAGCAGACAAACAGGTTGGATCAGAATAGCTCAGGTAGAGCTAAAACTTTTGAACCAGCTGTGATCATTGAAAATAAAGAAACAACCTGCATCAATGAGACAACATTCTCCTTCAGAGCGGGGCTATAATGAAACAAATTGTAATACAGCTACACAGTTAGGAGAGAACTCACCTGATGGGAAGATTGGGAAGAGAACTCACTCTGATGGGAAGATTTGTGGCCTTTGTAGGACTGGACCCTGTGGGTCCCTCCTTTGTAACCATTAAGCAAACAGGGCTGCTTCTCAGAGTCCCCCGACAGCGGGGGGCGGGGCGGGGTATGGCGAGCGGTCGGCTGTGGCTGGACAGCTGGGTATCTCCTCTACTTACGTGTTTCCTGTGGTTAACGACAAAAAACATTCATAACTTCAGTTACAACTCAGATCAATTGTAACTCACTTCCCATGTAAATTGATGTCCTACCCAATGTGAAGATAGTTCACAGTTTATAATTTTATGCACAAAGTGAATTCTAGGCTAAGTCTCAATTGCAAATTGACCAAACCTACCCCCCCAAAATTTAACATAATTCTCCCAAAGCGATGTAATCAAAATTGTCTGGCAAGAAGTTACAAGTCATGTCATGTCTTTTGTCTGTAATGAGATACTAACTGAATGAGAATCAATTGTGGCCTGCTTAATGGACATGAAAGTGTCTTCAATGTTATATATACTGTAAGGGAATTATTCGTGTGGGTATTATTATTTCGCTATATTCGCGATAGGATTAACATCGCGAAAATAAACCCATCGCGAAGTTGCTGTGCGTATTATTTAGAGGCATGATTTCTGATTTCAGTCTCTTTACTTTCCGCGAAATTTAAACCCACGAAATACCAAAAGAATGAAAATCGCGAAATTACCCCCCACGAAATTAAAGCCCTTTAACAGTATATTAATTAGCTAAGTAACCAGGACAACAGTGCAGTATTCTTCCATCAACAATTGGCATAGCTTAACCCCGCCTGAGTGGTGCGCCCCCAGCAGTACGATCGGCAGCCAGGAGAATGGGCCACACCCCTGTCCAGCCGCAGATTCATTCCTTCAGCCACATCCTGGTGTCCGCCTGCGTCTTGAGTAACGCCGGCAGGACAATGTACCAGCAGAAGTTCAGGGGAGCTTCATAGAACTGGGGCTCACTACAAAATACATAGGACATTTATCTTTAAAAACAGAGTCAATGTTCACCTACAAAACCAAGAATTATTTTAAAACACAGAGTCTTGTCACTACAAAACAAAGCATTACTCTTAAAACACAGAGTCAATGTCACTACAAAAACAAGAATTATCAAACAACAGAGGCAATGTCACTACAAAACAAAAAAACATTCATCTTAAACAACAGAGTCAATGTCACTACCAAAACAACAGACATTATGCTTTAATAACACAGACGTCAAGATGTCACTACCAAAACAAAGACATTATCTTAAAACACAAGTCAACGTGTTCACTACAAAACAAAGACATTAATCTTTTTAAAACACAGAGTCAATGTCACTACAAAAACAAAGAACATTATACTTAAAACACAGAGTCAACTGTCACGTACAAAACAGAAGACCATTATCTTAAAACAGGAGATGCTAATAGTCACACAAAACAAGACATTATCTTAAACACAGAGTCAATGTAACTACCAAAACAAAACATTACTCTTAAATAAACACAGAGGTCATGTCACCTACAAAACAAAACATATATCTTAAAACACAGAGTCGATATTGTCACTACCAAACAAAGACATTATCTTAAAACACAGAGTCAATGTCACTACAAAACAAGGACATTATCCTTAAAACACCAAGAGTCAGATTGTCATACAAAACAAGACATGTATCTTAAACACAGAAGTCCAATGTCCACTACAAAAACAAACCATTATCTTAACACAGAGTTCCAATCGTACTAACAAAAACACAGACATTAATCTTTAAAAACAGAGTCAAATGTCACTACCAAAAACAATGACACTTATCTTTAAAACACCAGAGTCAATGTCACTACAAAACAATAGACATTAATCTCATACACAGAGTCAATGTCACTACAACAAAGACATTTATCTAAACACACGGAGTCAATGTCACTACAAAACAAAGACATTTCTTAAAACACGAGTCAAGTGTCACTAACAAACAAGGACTTCTTAAAAACAGAGTCAATGTCACTAAAAAAGCAAAAGCACACTTTATCTTAAAACACAGCAGTCAAGTCACTACCAAAACAAAACATTATCTTAAACACGAGAGTCAATGTCCACTATACCAGAACAAATACTATCTATAAAACACAGAGTCAAATGTCAACTAAAAACCAAAGACATCTATCTTAAAACACCAGAGTCAATGTCACTACAAAACAAAGAACATTATCTTAAAACACGAGTCAAATGTCACTACAAACAAAATTATCTTAAAAACACCAGAGGTCATTGTCACTACCAAACAAAGGACATTATCTTACACAGAGTTCAATGTCACTACCAAACAAAGGAGATTCATCTTAAAACACAGAGTCAATAGTCACTACAAAACAAAGGACATTTTATCTTAAACACAGAGTCAATGTCAACTACAAAACAAAGACATATATCTTTAAAAAACCCGAGTCAATGTCACTACAAAACAAAAGACATTATCGGTTAAAACCACAGAGTCAATGTCACTAAAAACAAAAAGAACAATTATCTTAAAACACAGAGTCAATGTCCTACAAAACAAAGACATCTATTAAAACACCAGATCAATTACACTACAAACAAGACACTTATCTAAACACAGAGTCACATGTCACTACAAAACAAAACGCTATTCTTAAACACAAGAGTCATTGTCACTAAAAAAACAACTCCTGTTTCAATATATACTGCTTGGTCTTACTAAAAAAAAACAAGAGGCCCATGGGCCACATCGCTCACGCTGCAAGCACTGCGGTCGCTAAGAAGGCAGAGTCTTGGGAATCACTAGAATGTGCCTACTGTGACTAAATTTCAACCTTCTTGTCATCTTCCAATACCAAAAAAGACGATTATGTGTCAATTAAACTTAGCTCAACACGAGAGAATACAAGAAATTATATGGTTAGACGGTGAGGATCTCAATGTTTCTCAAGATATCAACCAATTTAAAAGGCGGCATCAGATATGACCCCAAGGCCCTCCACATATGCTATCATGAAATTGACTTTAATAAGAAAATATAAGTTTTTAAAGACGTTATTCGCTACATTACATATTGAAAAAACTTTATTCCCTTATTGTGGCCCACCCACCAAGGGGGGGGGGGGGTCATTATCTGAACAAACTTAATATCTACTGCCATATCAGGAAGCTTTCAGAGTAATATATCACTACTTCTTGGTTCAATGACAAGATTTTCCAAAGATTATTCCCTACATAATCTATGTAACTTTGTCCCCTATTTGTCGGCCCCCACGTACCCTGGGTCATACTGAAAAAACTTAGAATTCCACTATCTCGGAAGCTTTTATATAATTTAAGCTTTTACTAGCCCAGTGCGTCTTGAGACGAAGATTTTTAAAGATTTTTCCTACAAATTTAATCATAATGTAAAAACTTTGATCCTATTGGCGGCCTCATCGATACGGTCCTGCGGGATCATGATTTGAAACGGAAACTTGAATCTCAACTTACTCAGGAAGCTATTCATAATAAATTTCGAGCATTTCTGGCCAGTTGGTTTCTTGAACAATTGACTACTACCCTATTTTTGAATTTATGTGATTATCCCCATTTGATGAGGCCCAGTCCTTCTATATTGAACAAACTTCAATCCCTTACCCAAGAATGATTCTGTACCTAGTTTAACTGGAATTGAGCCCAGCAGTTCTTGAGAAAAAGTTGAAAACAGTAAAACGTTAACGGACAGACGACGACAAAAGGCGATCAGAATAGCTCAACTTGAACCTTTACCGTTCAGGTGTGCTAAAAAATTGCTTGGCTCGTTTTGAGCTTTCAAAGACATTACTTGGCTACTTCATAAGTATTGCTTGGCTACCTGATGCTCTTACTAAAACACTGCTTATTTTTCTTAATCATTTATATTTTGCAAACAGAGAACTTCAAACATCACAATACAGACATAAGAGACACAAAAAAAATTTATACCAATTTCCTTCTCACACGTTGAGTTACTTGCTACTTGCTTGAGCAGCAATTTTATAATGAAACAGAAAAAGAAATCATAAACAGTATAATTCTATTTAGCTTAATATTTACAAATCAGTCAAAAATAACTAAATACTGCTTAGTTTTCGCTGAATCTAAAATAACCTGATATTATCATAGGACATCGACCACGTTGAGGGTTTATATTTTACCTGGACATGACACTAACGATAGCTGAAATATAAGACATCTGACAATGTGAGGGTGTTTATATTTACCCTGGCGACAGCATGACATGGTAAGCGGAAGAAAGGGAGGAGAGACCTTTCCTGATGACCCGGGCGGAAGGCCCACAACATCAGTTAGTTACCGTGCATTTTCAAAGAGTCACCTGTACAAACAGACAAGAGTTGAACAAACAAAATAAGGATGTAGAAACCCCAGAACAGTATTATAGTACTAAACGTAACTTGGACTTGATGAGCTAAAACCTCGGGCGTGTCTGTACACAGGTAGGTGGATCATCTACAACAAAACAACATTTATTCTCTGATGTATAATGTAGTATAGTAACAAACAAATCAAATTATGTAGCCAAAATTGAACAATATTTAAAGAACAATATAATTTGGCGAGGAAATGAAACTTTTAGGTAACATAGGATACATGATGAGGACATATGCGTAATTACCGATAAAAAACAACAGAGAAATTTTTATTCTCCGCACAAGAAATGCAACAAATACATGTATATCAATCACTGCATAAATGGCCGACATTTTCTGTTTGTATTCTTCGATTGCTTTTCTGTGTCTCTCTTCTATTGATATAGAACCCCAAATTGTAAGAATTCTACGCTCCTGTATTGGGTTGAATTCGCGACATTGAGGATTCTGAGGGTAGAATTCTGGGCTCTTTCTTACCTCCTGTATTGGGTTTGAATTTCTGGGAATTTCTTACCTTCCTGTATTTGGGTTGAAATTCTGGGAATATCTTGCCTCCTGTAGTGGGATTGGATTCTGGGTATTTCTTCTCCTGTATTGGGTTCGAATTCTGGTAATTTCTTACCTCTGTTATTTGGTTGAATTTGGGTAATTTCTTACCTCTGTATTGGGTGAATTCTGGGGTCGTTTTGAGGGTTCCTGAGGAACCAGAGGGACCCCGGCACTGGGAACCTCGTCGGAGGAGGGATGTAAGAGGCAAAGTAAAACACTACCACCATCCCCACCACACCACGTGGATAAACATTCGGGGTCCCTGGCGCCGCGTGGAAACTGGTCTTCACCTGTCCTTCCAGGTAGCATCAAAACATCGGCATGTGAAGCCGAAAAACAATTCAAACATCTCAAAAGGCTGATGGATCTCCAATTAGCTAAATATGACAACTGTTTTAAGCTACTTACCAAGAGCAAGACGTTCAAGCCACCAGCCACAAATGACAGGAAAACACGCCCACTTCTATTGAGCAACTAGCAACATCACCTTGACGACCACGTAAAGAGGCATAGTACCCTTACGCGGAATCTGTAATGAAGAAAATTGAACAGTCAATTGATATTCTGCTGTCAAACTTCACCACAGAAGTACACTTCGTGAAATAATGCTAGAAATTTTATTTGCTCAGTGTTGAAAAAAAAAAAAAGATAGATGACGAAAAAACATCATTCACGTGAAGATGTATTAGACAGTAAATAAGAATTCTAGTGTAACTTTTGTTATGAGGCTTACCTTATCTGAAAGTTATAGGCTACGGTTAGAATCACATTCCAGCATGTAAGCCCAGACAATTAATTGAACGCTGATACTTTACAATGTAACCTAATCATGGTATGGTCAGGGACCTATACAGGAAGATGGTCCAGGACTCCTAGACCGTGCAACAGAGGAAGCTCTTCAGTTCAGTTAACAAGAGGTACCAGACGACTAGTCACTCCTAAATATACAGAATTGGTACCAAACTCACACCTGCTCACCGACTACGCATTTGTACCGAATTAGGTATCAGAACTCAAGCGGTGACCAACAATAGTACCAACAAAGGTAGCGAACTAACACCGTGGGTACTCATAGCAACACCCGTACCGATCTTATACGGTTGTAACCAATAAATGCGTGACCAACATACGGTACCAACAAACGTCAATGGTATAGGTACAAACAAAATACCGAATCCTCATACTAAGACTAGGTGACCATAATCAAACGCACTTACCCAAACATAGTACCAACAAAACATTCAACAAAGTTACCAAACACAGGTACCAACAATGTCAACGTTTACCAACGCAACGTTCCACAAAAATCTATATAGTTTACCTACAAAATACATTCGCTCACTACATTAGGTACCAACAAACGTCTACTAACCAATAGGATACCAACAAACGTACACATAGGTCCAACAAATCCGTACCAAATAGTAACAATTGTTAAAGACCCTACAACGTAACTCCAGAATACGGTACCAGAGCAAATGGACGTATAATAGGGTACCAACGAAAAGACCGTTCGATCTAATCCTAAGGGTACGCAAATCCAAAATCGTTGCACCCACTCATTGGTAATCCACACAAAAGATCACGTTTCATTTCCTACTTAATAGAACGCTGGTACCTCATACGAATAACGTTTACTAAACCATATGAAATATGCGGACTACAATACAGGACGTAACCCAACATAGGTACTCGCAACACCGTTAGCAGCATCAGGTAACCAAAACAAAGTACTAACATAGGTACCAACAAACGTACTAACATATGGTACCAACAAACGTTACCCCATAATACTCAACTTCGGGTAGCCAAACGTTTACCGCAAATGAACGGTTAACACTTACAAACGTACCAACATCAAGGTGTACCAACACTACGTGACTACATAGTACCGCAAAAACCGTACAACAATAGGTACCACAGTACACTACCAAGCCCAATCAGGTTTACCCAACAAGAATCGATACAAAACACTAACGGTGCCAACACATAACTGTCTCCAACCTACAGCGTACCGAAACACAGGCCACCAACAAACTACCAACATAATGGTAACCTCTACTCAAAAACGTATACCACATAGGTGACCTTACAAAAAAACAGTAAACTAACATATATAGTACGCAACTCAATACCGACCAAGCATACGTTTACCAAACCAAACGTATGACACAAACTAACGAGAGGTACAAACCGAGAAAGACCGGTACCGAATAAAAGTACCATTACACAACCAAAAACCGTAACCACAAGGGTACCCACACCCAGAAAACAGTACCTATACACTATTTAATTTTCGAATGGCAGTACCAGAACATAAACGTTACCAACATATTCGGCTAACCACAACAAAGCTTCTTATACCTTTAAACTAATACAGGTAACCAACAAACAGTATACCCCAAATATACTGTAGGGTACCCACTAAATAACTCTCACTTTACATCCCAAACCAAAAATGTTCATCTGGTACAAGACTATAAACGTAGACCGAAACACAAAAGACCTAATCCAAAGAAGAGAGAAGGGGTACCAACAAAGTTACCAGACATAGGGTAGCCAACCACAACGTTACAACCAAGATCACGGTTCGACCAACAACGTCCACACAAGTCCAAAAGATGTTCACAACCACTTCACGGTAACGAACAACGTACCCAACCACATCAATGGTACCAACAAAGTCGGATATATCTCAACAAACACCATGATCAGTTAGTGGTACGGAACAAAAACGTACCAAGCCATAACTTCTAAAGGTTCTAGGTACCAACAAACGTATACCACACATCAGTGAGGTCCAACAAAAGACGTTACCCACACGATCTACGGTACGGCAACAGAACCAGATAATCAACTCCGCAATCAGCTGCTACCAACAAGTAATAGTAAACAGAACATAGGTCCAACCAAACGTACCCAACCACAATCATGGCATCCTCTTTTTCATTTTTTAAACTGCTTGTAAAACAGATGTGAAGTTGAGCTCTCTGAACAAAATTCATTTCTGGGCCCCTTGAAACACATCCTGGATCCACCCCTATATACTCTAACAGGAGAACTCTGATTTCTGAGGTGACTTACCAGGAAGATCCACTCCTTGTTGAGGATGACAGAGGTACCCTTGGACGTGAATTAAC
>CAJDSM010022487.1:0-15299 GCA_903981925.1 Ostrea lurida
GTTTCATCCAATCAAATTCTTAGGATTTTGGTAGTATTTGATAAATGTATAATATTGCCTGTCCACCCCTGTAAAGTGAGCACATAGGTGTAAAGCACTTCTACTGAATATTCAATTTTGAAAGATACATGTTTGAAAGAATTAGTGTTGTTACGATAGTCGCCGACTATCGAAAAATCGTCGCTGAAAGCAGCACTTGGCGACAATCGATTATAAATTTTGAACATCGATTGTCGCTGACAATGACCAACACTCATACTTTCAGATGAACTATACTCTGAAGAGCTGTCAGAACTATATATGTGCTACATTGTATCACTCCACTAAGCTTACGTTTGCATTTAGATGCTCTGTGTTTGATTTTTTGTACTCTCAGGAGAGCGTCTCATGCCCTGGATAGGCGATTCATAATTCTGTACCCTGTAATGAAGAGCGTACCCGAGTATCCTGATGTGGCAAAAATCTCATTTCCAGAAGTTCAAATAATTGATTTTATAATCGATCGTGTACTGCCGATTCAATTCGATAATCGATAGTAAATTTTGTCCGATTTTACAACACTAGAAAGAATGTTCAGGTGTGAATGCATTATTTATATGTGTACACATCACTTTATATGATCCATGCTTGTATATGTTGTCTACAGATTAATTTTGTTGGCCTTTAATTTTGAAAAAAGTTGGGGTTCTTTTTCCCCCAAAAAGCCCATGGACCTTTCATTTGTATTACTAGATTGTGCATGCAATGTCTAGGTCACCAGATGGCATCGTTACTGAAACTGATCAATATCAGCATGGCTTCGATACCATTAAATGTGTGAATAATGCAGAGCTCATTTTATGCACAATGATTTATAAAGGCTGTTAATTGAATTATCAGTTTTTGTAATGGTTTCAAGTTGCGAGATTTTTAGGCAAAATGATTTAATTCATCCCAGTTGTATGGGTGTTTTTGTTTAATTGAACTATGGCAAGAATGCAATAAACTCTCCAGGCATTATAACATATCAAGAATGAACATAAACATAATTACAGAGTACTGGGACTTGGCACATTTACAGTAGAGGAGGATACAGCGGTTCTAGAGAGACTCTTACTGGATGATTAATACAGGATTCTTTCCACTGATTGTGGTGGTTGAGCACCTTCATTATTTTTTATAACAAAATGTAGTGTAAAAGAAACAGAAAAAAAAAAATAGATTCCTAACATATTGTATATAGTGGTTATACCTCAAGACACATGAATATAACTATGATGACATTTTAGAGTTGTATGCCTTGAAGATCATGTAGTCTCAAAAGTTTTTTTAAAAATTTGATATATATAAAAGTAAATTGATCGTTAAAACCTCTTTATTTGAACTTCAATATTATTATAATAGCTGTCGGGAAGAGGAGGCGTGATGATGACGTTTTTACTTCCTGTGTGATATGCATGATCGACTTCTCAGATCCTGGATGTAAACACTAGGCCTTGCTCTGCTGTTCTGTATACACAGTCTGTAGTGTAGTGTCAAGAGATTGTTACCGCTGTGAATTTGATTCCTAGGGAGTTTTTGGAGTTTTTATGATCACTATATGAGGTAAGGAAGGGTGAACTTGTGTAATTAAGTGTACCTGATAAGGGAGAAAAGAGTATTGTCTTGATTTTAACATAATGAAAATCTTAGTAGAATTAATTTTACTCAGCTAGTAGCTATAGGTTATGTACGTGTGTGTGTGCATGTGTATATGTATGTAAGGGGAGGGGGGGGGTTGATTGGTATCTATTAATCATCGTCTGTTTGTATCGATTTTGAGGGGGGGGGGTTGATTGGTATCTATTAATCATTAGTCTGTTTTGTATCTATAGTGTAGGGATTTTGAGGGGGGGGGGGTGTTTGGTATCTATTAATCATTAGTCTGTTTGTATCTATAGTGTAGGGATTGAGGGGGGGGGTGATTGGTATCTATTAATCATTAGTCTGTTTTGTATCTATAGTGTAGGGATTTTGAGTGTTCAGAATCAGCTTGCCTTTAAAAAACGATTTCTATGAAGATAAACTTGGTGAACTGTTCAGGAAGGTCTGGTGTGCTCAATATCAAAGATTTTTAATTCAATTTTTCAGTGTCTGCCGCTTATTCTGAACAGGTGGCATCCGATTTGATTTGAATCGTTTTTGGTTGTAGTTCAGTTTTTAAAAGGCAATGGCATTGAAAAGGATGATGAACTTTTCCGATGTTGGGATTATTAAAGTCATATAATTTTCTCTCTTATTGACTCTGTAAATTGTGTAATTGAACGTGTCATATAATTTTCTCTTATTGCTCTGTAATTAAATGAACGCGATCTTCAGACATTGCCTGATACCGGAATGTAAATTTATTGCGTAATTAAAAAACGTGGGTTTTTACCTTATCCAGGGAATGGTTTGAATTGCGCCCATGTGGTTTTGATTGTTGAAATGTTTTAGTTGACAAGTCGTATTTCAGGATGACCTGTGTTAGCTTGCTAAATGCTGAATACCTTTTGTTACAATCCTTTTTATTTTAGGAGTGACAGATGTGTATACATGTCATGCAGTTCATCCCTGTAAAATGTTTGATTGATTTCATATCAAGTCTCCAAATTTATAGATTGGTTATGTACAAGTTGTTTATTTTATTAAAAAAATGCATTGTATTGCTTCAAGTGTCACTATAAATATATTTTGAATTTTCAATACGTGGTTCTCGTGATTAGTTTTTCAAAATCATATGATGACACATGGAATTCGTATACATGTACCACCACATGAGTGTACATGTGTGGGTTACTTACATTACAAGGGTTACATAAACACTGATGCATGTTTGTAGTAGATACTGTATGCCTATACGTATTCCTGATGGCAGGTTTTCCCTTCACAATTTCACATATACCATCCGATCATACCACTTTCTTGTATTTTCCTGATTTTATTTAAGTAAGAATGAGGAAGGCATGTTGATTTTGTCCATCCCTGTCATGAAAACAATAAGGATGTAACAGAAGTATGTCATGTACTTATAATTTACAATGAATCATGGTTATATGATATAATTATTATCTGTCTGGGATCCTGCATATTTCAGTTTGCTCTAAATCTTTCCTACAAATACAGTTGAACCTTGTTATCTCGAACTCCATACGACCAAGAAAAAAGTTCGAGATATCGTTGGATTTAATTGAGATATCGAGGGTAAAAATACTCAGAAAATAGGTGGCTGGGACCTCCAAATCAGTTCCGTTATAGCTATGGTATTCTAGATACCGAAGTTCAACTGTATGAATTTCTTACTCCGAAAGATTCAGTATCAATTTAGGAGGTATCAGACAAGAAAGAAAATTGTTTTCTGGAAACTAGTGAAGATTTGTTGCAGTAATATTTATAAAAATTGGAAAACTTTGAAATTTATCTTATTGAAGTGCAATTTTAGTAGGAGATTCCATGGAAAAAATTAAAACCCTTAAGTTCAAGATCAATAGATAATTAAAAAATTTTATTGATCATTATACATAATGACTATAAACTGACTGCTAGAACATTTGAAACCCCCCAAGCAATATCTGATTGGTCACCTTTTCAATGTTATTATATGTTCATATGAACAATTGTTTCCTCAGTTTGTTAGTACAATCAGTCAAAAGTGGGGGGAGTTTTCATCGAGAATGCCCTAAAAATTATCAATTTTGAAAATCCCAGTTTGTTTTAATCAGTTGTGGAAGAAGTCAAATGTAATATCCACTCCAAAGGATTGTGCAGGTGAATATAATTTTCTATTTTCCCCATGTTAGATCTCAGCTGGGAAAGCACAGAATAATTCAATCATTAAAAAGCATGTTAACCCACTGACTTAACCCGGTAGAATGATAAGATTTAAAAGGACTAGGGATATATTGCTGATATTTATTACATGTATTTTGAAGGAAATTAGTCATCTATCTTGATGAATGTGAAGTTCTCTTTAATTGATGAAATCGAAAATATAAAAATTTTAAATTGAATATTAAAAATGAAGCATGAAGGCCTTTTGACCATTCGAATAGGAAGTATTGCTCATGAATAGTTTATTTTTAACTCCGAAGGTTGTTACAATTCCTAGAAATTGACATGAATATGACCCCCTCTACATTTTGGTTGCTGATCGAGTCTTTGGAATTGGCTGTTTATAAGGTATGCAGATCTAGTATTAGGTGTTTTATATCTTGTAAAATTAAGGTACCAGAAATGAGGCAGTTGGAACATTTAAATATAAATTACATAAACAATTTACTAAAGGCTGGGCATCTTGAAATAAGTGGGTCACTGCATTTTGTGTATGTAAGGATCGAGGACAGATTATAATATTTCAAGAATCTCCCTTATGGTTTTGTTGGTGAAGTCACACAGCTGTGTTTTTATTGTATGCTTCCAATGAAACAGGGGCTTATGTGCAATTCATTCTGAAGACAGTCCTAGATATTCTGGTTTCCAGACAGACAGATGGATTACACATGGTTATACTGGTGCTAAACCAAAATCTTGGCAGAGTACTTGTGTCTTGATCATGAGACAATAAATCACTATTGTCTGAAGCTTTGGTGTAGAAAAGGAGAATTCTCATTTCAGAGATATAGATATTTCAAGAATTTCTGGACTTGCAAAGACATATACAGTTGAATCTCATTATCTCGAACTTGATGGGACCAAGAAAAAAGTTTGAAACATCCGTGAAGTTGAGATATCGAGGGTAAAAATACTAAGAAAATAGGTGGTTGGGACCTCCAAATCTGTTTGACATAACCATGGTATTCAAGATATCAGTGTTCGAGATATCGAAGTTCAACTGTATTAAGTTAATTGAAACCAATTTTGTTCATGAGGGAAAGTGATATGGCTCCTCAGGGGCTTCACATCTACTGATTGTAGGTAGGGTGGGGCAGGATCTACCTTTATGCATTAATATACAGCATGCAAGCAAGTTGATTTAGGAGGAATAACAGACTGGAGAAATCAATAATATTTTGAAACTTTCCAGTTTCAATCAGAAATGAAGTTCAGTAGAAAGTACGTAATCTGGAAAAGAAATCTTCTCTGCTGGACTTTAACATATGAACTAGTACTACAGATCGATCAGCATTGACATAACAGGCAAGCAGATTTACAAGAAACTTGTGTTCCTGATATTCAAGTTTCAAAAAGATTAATTCTGACAGCCATTAAAGACTATGTATTATTCCTCCTTAGAGGTAGAACTGATGAATATATATGTACAGAGGCTGTAGTTGTGGGGTGTGATTAATTAAGGGGCAAGTTTCAGAGGGAAATTATATATATACCATTGGGTCTGAACTCCTCATTTTATTTAGCCTTATAAATACTACATTATAAAGGTCAGAAATATGACCATATCTTGTAGATAAATCTCGAGTATTGATGTGTATGGTACAGGTGTACCTCTTGTGTAGTCTAAGATCAGTGTTTTTCTTGTTTTTCGTCTCATTAAGTAACACGTGAAGTACAGTGATTGATGAGACTAATTAACGTAATCTCTGACTTTAGTTTTGGGTAACTTTGGTGTGTATTGGTATGGACTGGAGGGTAGGTGTAACCGGATACATGTAGGCTGACAAAGTTTTATTAATTACCCTCATTAGAATGTAAAGGATGCCTGGCACAGGGCATTACCCTGGAGTACACCCGTAAAATCTGTAATTTGAGGCAAACAAAGGTTGTAAAAAAAAAAAGGAAACATACATATTGACTGTATTATTTCTGAAAAAGATCCTTGGTCAGATCTTGGTAATGTATTTCCTGAATGAAGGATAATTAATCTTTTTTGACCTTAATTAAATGTAAGAAGGGGTGACATCAAGATGCAAGAAGGGTGCCATCAAGGGCATCACCACCAGTGGTTTTTAATTCCACCAAATGGACTTCAAAAGTCTTAAAGTTTTAGTGCCCTCTCTCAGGCTTTTAGAGCTACAAAACAGCTTGATTAGGCTTTTAGTTTATGACATCTAAAACTAGAAGAGACTGCTCAGGTCAAGCCACCAAATAGAGGATCTTAATGCTACCAAACAGTCTGAGGATTTTATTGCCATGAATCAGACTGAAACATTTGGTGCTTAAATATTAAAGTTAGTTCCACCACAGTGTGACACTACTGAGTCAAGGGCACAAATTTAGAGATACATGCACCAATATATAGCATATACATCATACATTCAAACACTGACAGTTATAGTGAACCTTCAGAGGCCAGTGAAAACCAAACTTTGTTTTATCCAGTAAGATTTTTGTTACTTGTCTTTCATAGGGGAATAAATATTGCTTCACATTTCACATTCAGGACCGCAAAAGCCGACGGCACCATGTCACAGCAGGTGTTGCATGATAAAGATCCCTCCCTGCTCAAAGACCATAAGCATTGAACATTATTTTAGCTTAATCAAAATTTTGCAGCTCTGTTACTGGCAATGATGACAATCTCCATATGTGTGAAAAATTCTCGAGTGGGACATTAAACAACATACAATCAATCAATCAGTCAGTCCATCAGAATGAACATGATTCATTATAAGTATGTTTTGCTGTATTTTAAAAATGTATACTGATAAGTGAACATGTATATTCCAACCAAAAGTAATGATATTAAAATCTACATGTATTTCATACACAGTAACAGTAGAAATTGATGCATATGAAAGTGCAACAACATTGCATGCATCTATATAGGGTTGTACCTGAGTTTAAAAAAACAAGATGAGATAATTATTGATTATTACATCAACATCTGGATGGGGTCTGGTATGGATAATTCATATCAGTAATATAATATCGAAGCCAATCATTCCAGGAACTAATAAACGATAAAGTATTTTTCTGAATAACAACAAGAAGTTTTCTGTTGCTATGGGTACTGCCATACAATCGTATGGATTAGTCAGTTTTATGCAAACTTGCAGAAAGAAAATATGTTACAGAACTTTTTATGTGCAAAAATTGTGTTGATTTAATTGCTATCTCTCAACCAAAACTTTGGAAGAAAATAAAGAACTAAAAAGTGTTGGTTTCTGTAATCTGGACCAAGTTACTAAAATCTTTCATTAGTGAAAAGCAATTATGTAATTTGTTTGAAGCGTAATGCATCCAAATTAATTAAGGGAAAACAAGATAAGTCAGGCCTTGTAAATCTCGTGATGCTGAGCAATGTACGTTGAGTAAGGCTGACGTAAAGTGATGTCTTGCGTTCTCATCTCTTCAGAGCTGCTGTGCATGCACTATATATTACCAACAGGTAGTTGGCAAATTTCCAGATCGATATTTTCCAGGTGAATTTGAATTGTGTCTTCGGAATGATCATAATTTTCATTTTGAAATTTTCTCAAGCATGATCTATTTAATTCTGTGTTCATTTTTGGGTGGTGGGTGGTAGGTCCCCTGTGAATGTGTATAACTGCATGTGTCTCGGGAATTAATCGCACTGGAATTCATGACCCGAAATCTTGGACCACCTGGCTGGGGTTGGTACAGAACAACCTGATTTCATTGTATCAGATTTAACAGGATGTTGAATTCAACAGTGTAAAGAACATGAACACAAATGATTGTGGAATGAGAAACATAAGTAACACATTTGTCAGACATTAACCAGTTTTAACTCTGTTACGTAAGTAGGGTCGACAAGGTTAATGGGATACCTTGAATGATTAGGGCTGTTTTCTGCAGTTGCGATTTTAAATTCTAAAGTACAAGTTGTGTGTGTTGATCAGTACAGTACTTTGAAACTAGCGTAGTGCATTAACATGTTCACACCCAAGTAATACAAAACTATAGAACTGTCGATTTTCGACTCAATGACTCTTGGACTGTTGAGAACACACGCATGTGCATTGATGTTTGGTTTTGAAAAAATTATTTTATGTAGGACCGAGTACAATGTCTGTAACTGTTACAGGTACTTTGGTTACTGTGTGAAAAAAAAATGAAAGAAAAGACTGCAACACAAGTTTGGTTATATGAAAAAATGTTTCAAGTTATAAATGAATTATGAAATTGTTGGGTTTGGTTCTTTCACTGTGTATGTGTGTGCAATTTGCCAAAGTCATTAACACAAAAAGAATGCCTTTTTGGTTTCTGCTCACACAAATTAGCAGTATTTTTGTTAGTGGTATATTAAAGAAGACTTTGCCAAGTGCGGAAGAGGATATTTCTGTGAGAATGGCATATTGAGCTGATCCTTTTGATATTTTAATGACTTTGAAAGTGGCTTCAGTAATAACCAAGAAAAGACCCAGATTAGTACAATAAGTTAAACCAGAATGAGTGTTTTATTGCATGCTGTCTGCAAGTGTACGGCTCTACTTCAGTGAAATTTTGCCTCCCATTCAAAAAAAAAAAAAAAGCAGGAATAGGCTTTAGTCAAATCTGTCTGTTCCAGTCAAAACTATTGGAGGACATTGTTAAAAGACAAGTGGTTTGAGTTCTTTCTGACCTAGTTAACAAAATTTGACAGATGACACGAAACACTTCTAAAGGAAATTTAGATGGTCATTATTTTTATTGCAGTCAAGCAACACCAGTAAATGTCAGATATGTGTAAATACATCAGCCCCAGGTCATGAACGGTGCAGAGCGTGGATGTAAGATAGTGATACCCGGAGACAAATAGCAGTTGTTGGTTCAAGGGAAAAAAAATCTACGTTTTATATAAAATATGTCCATTGGCAGATTGACAGTACTTAAAGTAAAGAGTGACTAAAATAGAGATATTTTGTGATTAATTCTTAAAATCCATCGGAGATTATGTAAGTTCCATTTTTTTTAGCAATGGCTGCAGCCTGTACACCTTTCTGGTCTCCGTAATTTGCATACTCAATCAGCTTTGCGATAAATTTTAGCATTAGGTATTGATAAGTCTCACAAATGAAGTTTGGAGACTTATTGATTTGCTCGGTTCTTATTTTCTTCTTCTTCTTCAGCTTTTTCTTTTTCTTTCTCAAGCCTAAAATGTTCACAGATTTTCTCTGTAACCTGTTGATGAAAGTATTAGACATTTCAGGATATGTTTGACCAATGTATCAAGATAATTAAGCCAATAGAAATGTTTTTGTTTTCAGATGGAGGGGGACTTAGGGGTACATATTTGGGGGTGCAGGTGGGAGGCAACAAATGGGGGTTGGGTGTAAAATAGTACTCTATGGAGAAAATAATAATTTGAAAATTTGACAGGTATAACTTGACAAATATGATAAGAGTCCTTTGATTTTTGGAAATGAGAAGGAAATGACAGCTTAAGGATCCACAAACTAGTATCAAGATCATGTGACTCCAATGATTTTGACCTCTAATCTTGTATGACCTTTTACCCTGATCATAAAATGTAGAACTGCAGAACCAGGGCTGATGGAGACATAGGATCATCAGATGTTGGTAGCTATACAAATAAGGATCAAGGTCAAGTGGCACCAGTTTATTTTTTCAAAATCAATGTCCTCGTGATCTAGAATTGTGAAATTAGTATGATTTTGTTCAAGGGTTTAAGGGTAGTCTTTATAATTGGCAGATTATAATCATGTCTTGTTTAAGCATTAAGTCGCTACTTTAGATCAATGCTTAAAACAGCTGAACATTAACAAGGTCATTTTATGCATAAAGTGAATGAGTTTCTTCTCAAATAATGACTATACACTTGATTTGGCGGAGGAAACTGTCCGCCCATATTGCAGACATCACAATGGGCATTGTATGCTGCTCGGCTCAGACGACATTAACCCAAGGGTTATATGCTGCAGCAGAATGATGGTGTCATTGGGTCATATGAAACTATCAAAATGTTATATTACCTCCACCAAGGAGATAATAAAATCGGAGATAATAAAATCTGCAGCGTTTATTTATTTGTTTGCGGATTTGTCTGTTAAAAACTTCATGCAAAATTGGTACACAGATGTATCTTAGAATTGGTCTTAGAAAGCCCCCCCCCCTCCCCCATTAAATTTTGGTGGCAATCTGGATCCTGAATTCAAAAGATTTTAATGTAACTTCATGCAAAAATTAATGGTCAGATTGCTGTGAAAATTGGTGCACAGATGTAGCTTGATCTAAGGAAGTTGTCATGAAAATGTTGGTGGGGATGCAGATCGGGGTCCTGGATCCAGAAGATTTGTATGTAACCTTGTCTGCAACCTCTATAACTGCATGCCCAGGTTATAGTGCAAAAAAATTAGGCCAAGGGATATATAATGCAATACTTCATTGGAATTCGTTATCTGTAATAATTTGAAACGAACTGCTTGATTGCTTTGAAACATAAGTGCAAAGTAATATAAAACACCAAGGAAATATGATATAAATGAAATGAACTGGGATTTTTAGTATTTTGTTTGATTACAAATTTCTGAATAAGAAATGCTTATGTCAGATTAATCCGAGATTCCTCTGACTCTAACCCCCGCTTTTATATTGTGACATGTGCGGGGACATGTCACAATATAAAAGCGGGGGTTAGAGTCAGAGGAATCTCAGATTAATGTCAGATCTTAGATTTCTTGTGTGAAGATTTGCAAAAGCTTTCTGAAAACACATCTTTTATCATTGATCCTATTTTGAATTAAATTTTTTTAACAAAATGCAGACAACAATTACACTGGTAGAAGTGCATTAACATTGGATTTTGCATATTTTATAATCTCTTGCTTGAAAGTGTTCAGAATTTGACACATTGAAAGTGTGAATGGAAGGTCATGGAAACATGAAAATAATCTTATGAATTGTGGATCTTTCACAAAGTTGATAGTGGCACTGTTTCAATCTTGTGATGGCTTTTGGTTTTGAGATTATCATTCTCCTGTAAGGTGTTAGAGTATTGGTGTAAAGAAAGCTACTATTAGGAGGTGAATAAGTACGATAACAAGCAGTTGATAATTTTGACTGGACAATTACCCAATGTACACAGTAACACAAGTATTTTCAGAATCGTCGGAATATTGATATCCAAGTCTCTTCCTGAGTATAATGCACTTTAAACTGATTTTCAAAGTAATCGAAATACTGATATACATGTCTCTTCCTGTTTTCTACATGCCAGTATAAGAATAGACAAGGAAGTTTGCAGATAAGTACGGAGTTTGTTGTTCATTCAAGATGTTTTCACTATATGTAAATATTTCACCAGCTTTATGTGTACGTTTTCAAGGGTGACAGCTAGATCTCAAATAAAATGGTGAGAGTTTTGAATTTTTAAAAAATCTTTCTAAGTTTTTCACATCGTAAAATAATTGTTTTGAGCTTTTAGGAAGTTATAATCTTTCCCTTGGATAATCATGTTTAGTGCAATCCTGAGGCATGAGAAAAACCAGTTTGCTAAACGTTGGAATGAAATGTTGATGTTTTAAATGCTGAACTTTACAATGTATATTTCAGCACTATCACGATAAACTGTCCAATTATCAGAAAATAGAACTAGTTTGATGTGTGGCAGGTATAGAAATATCTATACATTGTGTAAAAAGGTTTTCTAGATTGCTAAGTAAATGTTATACAGATTAAAGATTTGTTTTTCGTAAGATGTACATTACTGTGAGTTTGCTAGTCATGTGGTTATATGGTGCACTGGTACGACAAGTGATGTCGCTGAAGGAAATACAAAATATTTTAAAACTTGTATACTAATTTGGTACTTTTGTTTTTAGTCCTTCTTCTTGTGGGATTTATATTTATTAGAAGGAAATGTTTACAAATTGTGACATTTATATTAGAAGGAAATGTACAAATGTGACATATTGTAGAAATGTAAATTTCATAGTTAGAAGGGGGGGGGGGGGGGGGGGGTGGGGGGGGGGTGGGGTTATGTCGTATTGTTCTGTATATATATAGTCAGATTTAGTTTGTATACAAACATATATGAATAGAACTTGAATGTTTTCATCATAAATTGTACAATGGATTCATTGAGCTGGTGTGAGAGTCCCCATTAGTTGCATTTAGGGAAAAAAAATCATTGATTCAGATATGCGTATAATACATACTGCCTCTCTTTTTACAGATGAGGAGAAACAACATTCCGGGATAATAAGCACATTTATACCATCTATGAAAATATGGCAGTTCCTTTATCTGTGAAAAGAGGAATGGATGTTATTTTGAAAATTTTGTCACTTTTCTTATTTATGGTCTACTATGGACAAGCCCAAATTTCCAATCGATTTACAGAAAAAGGTAAGAATTTTTACATTCAGGCTGCACTCTGACTTAAAGATGCCACTATAGTACATGGCCATTAAAGGGATAGTGTCACTCTTTTGTTCAAATAAATTTTAAATGAATCAAAATGAGCTCAAATGACTCATACGGGTGATTTTTTGTTAAAATAACAAATTTATGCATTTATCTATATTTATTTCCAAATCTAAAATGCTTATGATCTTAAATTTATGTCCCATTAATTTTTGGCTTCCTGGACAAAAATTTAATTTACTATATATGTTCATTCCTATTTTAACTTTTGAGGAACATACAGTAATTTCTAGGTTGCAAAATATCATTCATATATCTTTTTTTATTATATTCGAAGGAACAAGATGATTTGGGTGAGAAAATTTTTTCACCAAAATGAGCGATACTATCCCTTTAAAATGTCAATATGTAGATTTAATCTACAGACAATGTACAGAATAGAATAAAATAGCACAGTATGGCAGGGAATAGTAGATTTGACATACCTGTACATGTATATTTTGAGTTATTTGAGTTTTTTGGATTATCACTGTGTTCAGATTGGTAGAGTGATTCTTATTCCCAGTGCTTAACAAACTGCAGTATGGGAAAGATATAGCTTTCAAAATCATTTCGTTAAAGAGAGAGTTATAGACTGAGTTGTTTATTTGGTATTGAAATAAACATTTTTTTCTCTCAGAATTAGAGTACCAAAAATGTTATGCATGAAGTTATTAATGAATCGTCAGAATTTGTTAAGCATTAGCAGGTTGTGTGTTGATTTTGATAAAGTAAAACAGCCCCATTGTCTCAGTGGTAGGTCCCCATCAAAGATCCCCTCATAACCTCTAAACTGCTGCAAGCAAATTCCAATGGAGGAACAACTCCCTATGAATATGCGGGAAGAAACATTAGACATGTATATCAATCTGTATATAATGCATGTGTATTGTTTCATACTTAGATCAAGGACAGACATATTGTTTCAATGTGACTCCGATTGTTAATGAGCATGAGTGTTTGTAGGTATATTTCTTTTGTGAGTGGATGTGTAATTTTATGTGTTTTTCTCGTGGGTGGGTATATAACTCATGCCTTTAGAAAATGAATTCTTCCATTACTTGTATGACACTGCTAATTATTGTCAAAATTGAGCTGTCGTTTTTCATCAATTCCAATATTCATATATTAATTAACTTAATTAGTAAGAGGTACTAGTCATACAGGATACGAATGATTAAGAAGGATATGAGCTAGGGCAGGCTGTTGTGATGTCTTTGTGTAATAACTTTTTGTCTGTTTACAATGGGAGTGGTTATTAAGACGTCCTTTGAGAAATAGAATAAAGAAGAAAAAATGTATTGATTTGTTTGCTGATACAAATTACAATGCAATACTACAGACATATTGTTAAGATGCGTCCTCTGCTGAGGCCTCTTATAAAATGCTGTCTGACGTGTTTAGTTGTTCTCTATACACTGATTTTGACAATGGATTACTCCGTTTATAAAATATGATCAAGACAATGGGCTCACAGTGGGTGTGACCGGTCGACAGGGGATGCTTACTTCTCTTGGGCATTTGATCCCACCTCTGGTGTATCCAGGGGCCCAATTATTTGCCCAACTCTTGTTTTGTATTCTGTTTGGGACTTATCAGATTGATCACTGTTCATTATCTTCACCTTTTCATAATGTCACTTTTATCTTCATGAACTTTTATATTAGAGGATCATTCACTCTTCGTTTATATTTATAATTAATTTTTTTAAAACTGCATGGGGACCAATCATTTGCATTTCATTCATATACCACTGAATTTTCAAAATCTATATTAAAACTATAAAAAATCACTGAATTTTAAAAACCATCACTGAAACTATATAAAAAAAAAAAACCCCACTGAATTTGAAAATATAACCCCTCCCCCCACCCCCCGATACGAACTCTCAAGACCACCTCTGAAACTATGAAAGACTACAGAACACTCAAAACCTGTTAAGATATAAATATGTGGAAATATAGGAGTGGTCAGAAATTGTAGACAGGAATCTTGACTTTGTAGACAGTTATGATTTATATGAGAAAGCTGCTAAGTTATTATATTTGATACAGAGAATCTCACGATTCCTACGATTTGCTTATTGCTTTGTCATGTGTAGTTGGGGGTATCAGTAACTGAAATCTCATGAGAATTTTGTTGAGGCTTTATAGGTTATAGTATTATAGTCTGCTTCCCTGTTAGGAGATTGTCAATGCAGATAGAACCCACACTACAGAACATTGCAGCAGGCCTAGATCACAGATTATAAAAGGACAAATTTGGCTGAACGTTTTTCATATAAAGTGACTTTTCTGTATGTACTTGTATGTAGATATGCACTCATTTGATATCCCCCCCCCCCTTTTCTGATTATCTGTTGTCAGATCTGCTTGCATCTGCTGTATAGTTCTTAGAAAAGCAGATGCTAGCATATACAGAAGCAGATTCTATTAACTACAAAGATGATAGTTCTTGAAAGGAATGAAAGGGGGGAGTGTGGTAAAAGAAGAAAGGGGATGGAGTGCTTTGCCAGTTATTCTGTATACTTATTTATCTGAATGAATTTCTTTCCATTGGATGTACCCTTGCAATTCATTGCTTGAGGGGGTATGATAATGGGCCATTGTGTGTGAGGATGTGAGTAACATTGAGCTTGTAGACAGTCTTAACAGGCCATATTTTTTGCTTCATTGATTTCGTACAAGTGTTTCACTTGTAGCTTTAAATTTGCGATCAAAAGAGGAAGAACCCTAATGATTTTGTGATCAAAAGGTCAAAGATCAAGGTCACTTTGGGACTTTATAGAAAAAGCTTGTTGACACTTTACAGGCCACAATTTTCACTTGGTTGATTTGATAACTTTACATGTAGCATTGCTATTGTAAGAAGAACCCATTTGATTTTGGGATGTCAAGGTCACTACAGGACTAATCATAGAAAAGTTTGAGGACATTCATTGCAAGGGAATATGTTCCACCTTGTGGAGCTTTGTTCAAATTGAAATCCCATTGGGAACTTAAGACGAACAACTTTAGTGTTAGCCACATTGAAATCCC